>OMNZ01094013.1:13900-25210 GCA_900303255.1 Lesueurigobius sanzi
AATAATGCCATTGAAAACATTTCATTCACCCTTTTTAACCAACACATATCAGGCTAGGTCTTGCTGTGGGGGCCAGATTGAAGGGCCAGGTTTTGGTCCAGTTTGCTCTGTTAACATACATAACGAATGCATTGCGACATTTACAACAATGGCGACCTACGCATAAAAATTGTTTCTGAAAATATATAAAACTAGGAAAGATTTTGGGAATTCTTCTCTTATAGATAATGTTGGTGACAGCAAGATGAATAATATGAGTCAAACATGCCATGTCAGTCGGGGTTCGCTTTAAGGAGAGGATGACTGCAGCCATGTATTGTGAGATTTTGGGGAACAACCTCTTTCCCTCAGTCAGAGCATTGAAGATGGGTCGTGGCTGGATCTTCCAACATGACAATGACCCAAAGCACACAGCCAAGAAAACCAAGGAGTGGCTTCGTAAGAAGCATATCAAGGTTCTGGAGTGGACTAGCCAGTCTCCAGACCTAAATCCAATTGAAAATCTTTGGAGGGAGCTGAAACTCCGTGTTTCTCAGCGACAGCCCAGAAAACTGACTGATCTAGAGAAGATCTGTGTGGAGGAGTGGGCCAAAATCCCTCCTGCAGTCTGTGCAAACCTGGTGAAGAACTACAGGAAACGTTTGACCTCTGTAATTGCAAACAAAGGCTACTCTACCAAATATTAACGTATTTTCAGCTGTATCACACGAATAAATTGTAAAAAAAAAACCTAGATTGTGATTTCTGGATTTTTCTTTTTAGGTTATCTCTCACACAGTGGACATGCACCTACCATGAAAATTTCAAACCCCTCCATGATTTCTAAGTGGGAGAACTTGCAAAATAGCAGGGTGTTCAAATACTTATTTTCTTCACTGTATGACTAGGCCTCTAAGACTGTCAAGACGATAATTCAACTCAATAAAAAAATGCCTGTAGTTTCCACTATATATTCTGTCGTATTCACCTAATTGTTTGGAGATGTTTTGCTCAGAACAAAAAAAACGCATCTAAAATTTGGCTCATCAAGCAAACAGTATGTAGAAATGTAGAAAGCCTTTGGAGAGCTACTTGGAAGCTACTGGTTGGAGATGCCTGTCCTACAGACTTTACCGTCTACTTCTCAATATGTGAAGGGTTTGTTCAGAGGGATTTTTCAATAGATATAAATCTATTCAGTTTTGAACCATAAAGAATAAGACAAATCTTTTACGATATTTACAATGTATTCACTAAAAACTAGTCTATTCAAAAACAAATATTTCTATGTAATATATCATCAAAATAACGTTAAAAATATGTTTAAATTTGGCTTTGTCCATTATTCAGATTTTGTCGCAGAAAATATAGGCATATTTATGTCAATAATATACAGCAAAAGTTTCAAATTGATATAACTAAATTCTAATTTTCCCCCATTCACCTGCAGTGTCTTGCCTTGATTACTGTGCTGTTGAGTAGGACATGCTGTGCCCTTAGTCAAAATGAATCTAAACAGATACAAATCCACACACCATCTTGAGAGCCTGTTCTTGACTAAGACCATGCACCAAAATAAAATGCGAGAAAATAGAAGTTAAATGCCTTCAATCAGATGTTTGCATATTGCGACAAACTTACTGTGGACCTGCATATATTCTCATAATGCTGAAAACCTCCAGAACCTTGTCTAGTATCTCATCTAACACAGTTAAATATGCCACAACATTACTCACTTTCTCCTCTGGGCGAGAGAGTCACCCGCCGGTCGAAGTGCAGCTTTGAGAGGCAGTGGGTCCTTCGCTGCGCCGCGCTGAATGTTAACAGACTGGGACGGCCTTCTATTTGGAGAGCCGCACAGTTTGTGAACCTATTAACCGGGAAACACAAGGAGACAGGCGCTGAGCTCAGGCTAAACTCACAAACAGAGAAGCACGTTAAGATGGCTATTACGGAGCACTGTTTATTAACGGCATATTGGTTGTTTTCTCGTGACATCACAACTTTCTAAAGAGCCAACATTGAGCTGGGGGTCAACTGAAAACCATGGTAAGTGTCAAAATGCAGATTTCTAGTCTTAGTTTTTTAACTAATTTCTCTGTAATTTCTGGGCCAATCCACATGAAACAAAAACTGTCACAAAGTTCAACGTCCTTTCTGTCAGCACATATGAACTAGGGTCTAATTATTTTCTCATAAAGGTGTCCAAAAGGGGCTCCCCCATCCTGCTAGGGAGGGGTTCCCCTGATGCCCCACCAGCTAATCCACCACATCTTAACATCATTAGTAACCCAATACAAATCACAACCCGGAACGTGATTCTACAGTCATCAAGAAGGGGAGCCTTCTCGGCCATGTGGCCAACCTGGATGACGGAGTACCGGCCAAGCAGATCCTCGTGGCCAGTGCCCGCCCGCCACCCAGGGGATAATCCATGTGGTCGACCCAGACATGGACGACGCAGGTCTCATCTGTACAACCTCTGAGGGACCTCATCTCTCTGGCCAAGGACCCCGCCTTCAGGAAGTTCACCGCCACAGCCACTTGAATGACCAAGCGAGGAAAAGTAAAGTAAGTGTCCAAAAGTGGAGACAATATTCAAAAACATGTGCGTGATGTTGGCCAGTAGAAAGGACTTTCAGCCATAAGAATAATATGGCAGGTTTGTGAATCTAATCAATATCAAATAATAATGAGGGGAAACATTTGGACAGTTTCTTTTTGGAAATTTCTTTTTTCTCCCACAGAGTTGTATTGGCACCTGACACCCAACTGAAATAGATTTCTCGTATGTGAAAACAACCAATAAGACAGACTGGAACATGTCAATACAAAGGATATCTATGGGTGCAGTGTTTCTCGAAGGTTGCGTTCACATTATTGAATTGTATTTCAGTTGTAGCAGGCGCCAATACAACTCTAGCATTTTTGACAGAAATTTTCAAAAAGAAAATTGAGTCCCTGATCATTATTTATTTGGTAGAGGTCGTATTCACAAACCTGACACATTGCCAAGTCAAACCAAGTCCTTCCTACTCAACGTCACGCACATGCTTTTGAATATTGTCAACACTTTTGGACACCTTTATGAGAAATGAATGAGACTTTAGTTCATATGTGCTGACAGGGAAGACATTGGACATTGTGACCATTGTCGTTTCATGTGGATTGACCCAGGAATTAGAGAAATTAGCAGTAATGATGTCACGTGAACAAAACACATTAGTACCGGAGAGGAGTGGCCTTTCGTAATTTTGCCCCCCATGATCTTAAAATGAAACTAAATGCTAAATACGTACAATTGAAATTCAATTCAATTCAATTCAAGTTTATTTGTGTAGCACATTTTAAAACAACTTCAGTTGACCAAAGTGCTTCACAGTAACAACATTAAAAAGAACACAGTTATATACAAACAACATGTAAAAAACTGTAACCCAAGATACACTCCACTAGCTTGTGTTGAAGGCCAGGGAGAAAAACTACACTTGTTGCTTCTTAAATGATCATAAACATATAACATTCTCGTATACTCATCAAAAAGTGTTTAAAAGGCAACAAGAGACATTTATACTTCAAAAATTGTATTAACAAAAAATATTGAAATTAGGATTGCATGTGCAGGGAAGAGTATTTATAGTGTCGAAGCCGAGATTGCTGAATTTTTTTTTTTTTTTACACATTAAAATGAGCAAATAAATACAAATTTACAATATGTCATTTAATCTATTAAATTTCCCAGTTTTCTCCCTACTCCAGTTGTGTAATCTTCGCTTTATGCCTAAAATCCTGATTTAAAAACTGTATTAATCTCACAGATACTGTGTGCATTGACTGTCACTTTTGCGGTGACTCACAGGGCTGCAGTGACCGTAAACAACCACTAGATGGAGATGTGGGTTTTGAGAGAGAAGTGAAAAGCCTGTTGAGGGCATTGTAAATTACACACAGCCTTTATGACTAGGCACTTGCGGCTGAGACAAGTTTGTCTGGCAGTACTTTTAGTTTGGATAAATGAGTCAGTTCCAGTTAAATATAAATGTTTAGTCCACAACAATGACTTTGTTTGGTTGGTATAAAACGGAACTGCTGTTTAGTGGAAAATGTCACGCAATGCTTTTGTTTTCTTACAATCTAAAAGGCATGATTAGAATTCTTGTTACAGTATTTGTGCCTTCTCTTTTTTAATTGCTATTACATCATTATGCAACAGATCAATGCATAAGAATTCAAGCATCAGGAAACACTAAGGATCAGCAAAAGTACATATAACTAATGTAAATAATTGAAAATATATAGACCCTCTCGCTGCTTACATCATCAGTGACATCAGCTGGAGGCAGGAAGTGAGCAAGAGAAATAAGATTATACTAAAATTAGCCATTATAAGTGTAAAACTACAACTAAAAACTGTGGTCCTGTTGTGGCTTAAGCTGCAAGAACAAGAGGAACAACATTTGAGACGATAAAATAAGGTTTTATCTGATATTTCCAACAACAGTTAGACATTTGTTTATTTTTGTTTACTATGACAACAGCTACAATGGAAATAGATAGGAATCTAGGTTTCCGCCTCCAGCTAAGCCCCAAATGTTTACAAACAATGAAAGGGTCTATAGTAGAAGCAGTGGTAATTTTGTGTATAAAAACAAAATAATGTGAGAATATAATGAAATATGTCTGAATACAATAATATGAACAGGGCCTAACAGCCTAATAAGCAGACTATGCAGCTGCTGAGGGCCCTGAGACCACCAAGGGGCCCCCATTACAGTAATAACTTGGGACTACTGGTGTCTTAAACCAAAAAATGTCCTTTGAATGTGGAATGTCTCCTCAATCAGAATCAAAATAGAATTTTTTGCCATTGTCAATGAAGGTTTCACAGACTAGGAATTTTCTTCGGTGTCTCAAAGTAACTACACTGCAGGAAAAATCTAAGTAAAATTTGTATGTTTGCCTTCTACTTTGAAGAAGTCTGCCAGTCGGGTAAGTTTTTTAAACTTTATATTAAGAAAAGACCTCAACGACATTGTTATTTCGAGTACGATTAGATTCTATTTTTCTGCACCCCCCTTTGTGATCCTGTCTTAAGAGCTGTTGTGACAAGTGAATTTCTCCATTGTGAGATCAATAAAGTTTGATCTTATCTTAAATTTAAGGGTAAAAAACTTCTTGAATTCTTGAAATCAGGGGCAAATATACAAATTTAAAGAAAATTGTACCAATTTCTAGATTTCTTTTTGCAGTGTCAGGTTGAAGGGTGGGGTAATTGACTTATGGGAATATAGCTATATTATCTATCCGAAATGTTGCAAGGGCCCCATGACATAATTGTGAATCCTTGGGCCGGCCCTGAATATGAATGTAAAGTTGAGTACATTAAATTTACATTCAAATAAAACTTGAAATCAGACTAAAACTAAAAAGAATTGGTTGGCTAGATCTTGACATTTTCATCAAAAGACTAAAACTAAATAAAAAAGATATATACTGTCAAAAGTAACACTGAGAAGAAGATATCTGTCTACAGCTTCTGCATAATCGTCCCGAGCTGTGGCCTGACCTGAGTGGAGATGCGCGGCCCGTTCCTCTGCGCGTGGCCCACTGCGTCGTGTAGCAGAGTGTGGACTCCCAGCAGCACTTGCTCCAGGTCCTGTGTGCCCTGCATTCGAGTGGACAGACCCTCCAGGGAGCGCACAAACTCTCTCCAGTGAGCGTCGATCTCCGCCAGACTGGCCAGGCAGCCGCGCATCACGTTCAGACAGTAGCCCATGCAAGGCTTGGACTCCGTCAGGCCCTGTGTGAGGGGACACATGTGTTCAGAGGTCAAAGGAAACGTTCGGGGCGAGTAGGGCTGGGTCTTGTTCATTTTTTTCCGATACTAGTACGTTAACGATACTTGGTTTACGATACTGATACCTGAACAATACATTTTTCTATACCTATACTAAATTATTTGTCATCTACACAAAAGTTTAAATCACCCAAACTCAACTTATTCACCCAAACTCATCTTATTTATCTAAATTTGAGCTGTTTTGATGAGTTTAGTTTTAGTGGCTCATTTGACCTGATTCTAACCACTTGTTCTGAGGTGTTTTTGTTTCAATAGATTTGTACTTATTTTATTTTATTTAAATTTATTTCCCAATGGGGTAAGAAAATTGGTCTTGTCCTTCTGGCAGTTTTATTTTCCTAATTCAAGCGAGATTACCTTAGAATCAGTCATGAAATAAACCAAACAATGTAGATGACGGTAGTAAATATGTCTAATCTAGACAAAACTGCTCTGTACAAGACTAATATTCTCAAATCAAGTCATTTATACTTTTAGTTTTGTTGTAGAACCATAAAACAGAACAATAATGGTAATTTATTCAATAAAATACTGTTTCTTTTAGGTGTTTTTTATAATTTATTTGAGCTGAAACCAGGCAGAGAAATTTGCTTTCGGTACCTGTTCTCGGTACCAATTTACTTTTCGATACCGGTAGTACTTACATTATTTTTACAATACCTTACTGGTATTGTTTAACAGTACCCAGCCCTAGAAGCTGGTAGTTACTGTATATGCCGAGTGCTAGGGCTAAATAGGTTGTGTTCACGTTATAGAATATCAATATAACACTATGGGAAAGACATTTCCAAAATGAAAATTGACGAATGTTACACTTGATCACTATTTGGTAATGACTGGATTCACAAACCTGCCATATTATTCTTATGCTGCAAGTCCTTTCTACAGACCAACATCATGTACTTGGTTTTGAATATTGTCATCACTTTTGGACAACTTTATGAGAAAATAATTAGACCTTAGTTCTTATGTGCTGACAGAGAAGCCTTGAACGCAACCTATTCAACAATCATGAGTTGGGAACATGCTTGGAGAGGTCTAAATTAACCGTTTTTATCAATATCAAATGGATCAATCCTTATGGAGACAGATTTTGCCGGTTTCCACAGACATTATGTCACCTCATTAAGTGCAGTCTTTCAGATTTGCGCGACCATTAAAAGGTGCCACTGTATCGTCAGCACAAACTCTAACTCAGGATGTTGTGGCCTATTGCCCCCTCTACTGTAAAGTTGCTCACACTGCAGAAAAAATGGGGAGCAAAACTGTTGAGTAGGTTAGATTTATGGGATAATGTTGTCATATTCACTAATAAAGCCCCATTTTCAAACCAATTAGTATTAAAAAAGAAGAAAGTATATTCATATGAGTTAACACACAAGAGACACAGGCTCCTACATCAAAGGCCATAAAACAACATGTGTTTCCTGATGGAAGAATCGAAGTCTCCCTGTGGCATATGGCACAACTAATCAATTCATGATTCCTTGTCATTTGTTTATAGGTTACTAATCAGTGGGCTATAAAAGGGAATATTTAACTTGAGCTGCAAAATACAACAGGTCAAGAAGTATATTTTGTGATCTATTTAATTTTCATGCCTCTACTGTAGTGCAGCGGTTCCCAAAGTGGGGTCTGGGGACCATTGGGGGGTTACAGTTACACATTAACATGCAATCAAGTAAATAAGTAGAGTTTTTGAGGGTCTGTAACTCGTTACTTTGGTTGCATTGTGTTTTTTTCTTTAATAAACAAGAGACATGATTTTAAACAATTTTATCACTCTTTTGACCCTATCTTTATTTTTGTTGTAAAGGTTAGAGTTGGGTTAACCTAATCATGTCAATATATCTCTTGTTTTTCTATTATTTTGGTCATTTCATTTGGCCCGATTTAAACCAGGGTGAACTGAAGAGGAAAAGACTCAAATACATCTTCAGAAGTATTGTATTTTCATATGTTTCATGAACCTATTTTACTCCTAATACTAAGCACAGGCCCAATAAGCAAACTATGCAGCTGCTTAGGGCATTTGTACCACATGTGCTATGTGCATCATAATGTCCCTCAATGTGAATGTCTCCTCGAAATAACTAGTACACTGCAAAAAGAAATCTAGAAATAAATGCAAATTTCTTAAAATTTGTACTAATCCTTTGATTTGATCAATTCTTGATTTGAGAAACTAATTTCAAGAATTCTGCCAGTGGGGAAAGTTGTTTACTCTTATATTAAGGAAAACATATCTAATCTCACTCTATATTATATAAAACAGTATTAAAACAGTATTAATTTGATTGAAAGGAGAATGTTGTTGATGTATTTTCTTAATTTAAGTGCAAAAACCTACCCCATTGGCAAATTTGTTTAAACTAGTTGCTCAAATTGAGGGCAAATATTAATTTTAAGAAAATTGTACGAATTTATTGATTTTTTTCTTCAGGTGAATTGTTTCCTTTATTGGAATAAATATTTATCAGGAATGAAATTGACATAATTCCGCAAAGGGCCAAGGAAATGCTGGGGCCGGCCCTGCTTGGAGTAATATTTGACAAGTAGTATCTGTACTTGGACCACATAAAGTCCGTGACCTTATTCCAAATGAACGACACCAGCATTCCCTTCCTCAGGAAACCCCCTACACACTACAGAGCTGCAGACCCCTCCTGACCTGACAGTGTGGGCAGTAGTGCATCTTGAGCAGCGCGCGCCGACACTCTCGACTGAGCTGGAGGTGGTCCGTGGTGTTGATGACCTCGATGCCCAGATGGAGAGCCTGTAGCAGCAGTTTCCCCGACATGCCCGAGCGCCAGATCTGGTCCGTCAGGATGTTGGGAGCCTGTCCGAAGGCCCTGACGTCCCGCCGCGCCCCCCTCAAACACTCGGCGTAGGCGGGGGAGAGGTCACCGGGGCCCGGGCCGATCAGGTGATGGTAAACCAGCGGAAACAGAGAGTCGAAGAAGCGCTGCACCATGTCTTCCACGCTCAGCTCAGATCCCAGCAGATACAGGCCGATGTCGGTGAAGAGCTCCCGCACCGGCTCCACCGTGTGCTCCGCCATGTTACGATAGGACTCCTGTAGCGCTGAGATGGAGTGGTTTTCAGCCTGCTTCATCAGCTGCTCGAAGATCTCTGTGGAAGATACAATGAATTATGAGTAAGGCTATTTACTTTTTACTTAAGCTATTTTTGAGGAAACACGGGCTATCGCTGAGAGGACAGAAAAAGGACTTGGTGCAAGAGCGTTTACCGCTGAAGAATTGAAGACTCCAGTCTTGCTGAGTTTTGAGGTCTTTTTATCTGGTGGGAATGGGAACAACTCAAATGGGGAGTCGCATGTTGTGCTGTTCCCACAGTTCAGAATAGAACTCATTTTTATTTATTTATTTAAGCAGGTATAGGGCCGATTGAATCAAGTCTCAGGTACAACAGCAACCTGGCGTCTCTCCTGGGCAAAGATATTTGTATTGATATTGTGCTTTGAATATGCCAAAAGAAAGTCAATTAAATAAATTACAATAAAGTACTTTCATGTAAAATGTGCAATGTATTGTTTATGTGTTATTAATATTGTATGATATTGTATATATTGTGTATAACGCAATTCAAAGAAAGATGAAGCAGCAAGAAAGCAGGCTTATTTATTATGGATATGTATACCATTTACACCTTTCATTCAGCTCTTCTTTCATAATCATTTCATTTCATAATCAATGCCTCCTCCCCCCATAAAATGTATGTCGGCCAAATCAGTAGTATAAAAGAAGAAATTACAAATTTTTAAATGTTCCTTCAGCTTCAACAAGTTATAATTTATATATAGTGTGTAATTTTCAGTAAAGAATGATGCCCGGCCCCCAAAAAGTTGACATTTAGTTTAGCTTGTGCCACTTGCAATATGAAATTAAAACAATTATCCCGATTGACCTTTGATCGGAAGCACTAATTCAGCCACTCTGTCACTAAAGCATACGCACTAATAAGGTTTTTTTTTTGCATAAAATTTCCACAAAGCACCTTTAATATCGTTACTTCAGTACCACATTGTTTCCTTGAAGTGTGGCCCTAACCAACAGTTTGAGCCTTAATCCATGTTGCTTTGTTTTACTCCATATCTGCAACTGTGCCTTAGAAATAACTTCAACTGGCACAAAATCATAAAGTGGCCAAAGGGAGTCGAGAAGTAATTTGTCTTCTTACCCGAACCTGAGCTGACAAAGAAAAATGGCCGACCAGCTCCGATATATCAAAGTGTGAGCGTTGTATACACACTAAAGTTTATTAAAGTGAGCATTTGTACACCGCAGCAGTATTGTTGAGAGGTGGCTCTTATGAAGCTGCAGTGTTGATGCCAGGGGAGCTCCGAGATGAGAGGGAGCGGGTGAAGCGGGAGGAAAGAGGGAGGGCAGACCTGACAGAGAAGAGGCAGAGGTTAAAAGGGAGATATTAAAGACCTGAAAGAGTTCAGAGACTTGGAGAATGGAGATTTCACAAAGGAATTCCTCCGTGTTTGCGCATTCATATTCATAGTCATAGTCGGTGCATTTGCATAATATGAAACAAAGCTACAACAACGTCGTGCCCATAAGTAATGCTATAGGAGTGCAACACCTGTGTACAAAAGTAAATCAATACTTAATCAAATATTAAGGGTGGGTGATTCGTGATGCCGTGATTTTTATTGTAAAAAAAAAAAAAGTGATTTGTGTGAACATAGGGGCATGGGTTCCAGACAAATGTATCTTTTAGTTATCTTTTTGTGGTCTAGTCCAGAACGATGCTGCTCGAGTCCTGACTAGAACCAGGAAATATGACCATATTAGTCCAGTCCTCAGGTGTCTGCACTGGCTTCCTGTCGCTCAGAGGATAAACTTTAAAACAGCTCTGCCTGTTCTTCTTCATGGTCTAGAACCAAAGTACATCTCTGACGTACAGTATTAGAGCTGTCTGAACCATCTTGGGCTGTGAGGAGCTCAGGGAGTGGTCTCCTACTGCTCCCAGAGTCAGGACTAAACACGGTGAGATTGCGTTTCAGTTTTATGCAGCTAAAAGCTGTGGCTTATTATTATTATTATTATTATTATTATTATTAGTATTAGTATTATTATTAGTATTATTATTATTAGTATTATTATTAGTATTATTAACAACACTTTATTAAGGACACAGAATAAGGTCCATAGAGTTAAAATAAAAAGTAAAAAGAAAAGTGAGATACATTACATGTATTATCTCATACATACATCCTCTTTTTGTAGTTGCGCCAGAGGTGCGCCGTGTACAAAGGAGAGCAGAAAGTCCTAAAGAGGGCAGTTTTGACATTAGCCGAGCACATGTGAAACTTACGGGCAGCATATTGGCCTGCCCATAAAGCTTACACTTTTGCCTATACATGTCTCTGTCGTCTGAAAGGTCACTAGTGACATAATGTCCAAGATATTTTATCTCGTCAGTCACTTGGAGGATATTTC
>OMNZ01094018.1:0-10016 GCA_900303255.1 Lesueurigobius sanzi
CTCGCTGAATGGTCCGACTCAATTCAACCGATGTTAACGCAGCCACTGAGATCAGACCCAGACGTACATGTAGGGAAATAAAAATTGACCGGAGTTTACGGATGGCTAAGGCCAGGCTAGTACGACTGAGAACCTACACAAAAATAAGTAATTGAAGTTCACTTTGTTCATGACAGCACTCTTGAGGTATACTCTCAGAGTATAGTAAAGGACCCAGGGGGCCAGTTGTTCAAAAAAATTTAATCTGGATTAAAATGATCTGGATTTGGAAATCCCATTCTTTGCTCTCCAGGATCAGGTAATCCGTCTTACTTTTATGCCAGTTTTTCAAAGCAACATTGGTCCAGATCCAGATACACAGTTTTCAAGATTACAAAATCTGGATTACCAGTGCTCTAAATGGGACATATCACAATGTGGGCTACCAGCTGTAAACAACAACAGGTAAGAGCCGACAAAACCCAAAAAAACATAAACATCCACTTTCATTTATAATTTGAATGAGTTGAATGACAGAAAAATGTAATATATTATTTTTGTTTGTATTGAAATCTGTTTGGGCGATTATTTCATATTTCATCATTAAAATTTTAATTTAATTTTTTACTTTACTAAAGGCTTAACTGGTAGCCTACAGTAGGTCACTTTATGTACACTAAATGATACAAATGTATTATTTGACAAATTTTTACTACATTTTCTTCCTGAATTCCACCTTGAAATCCTATCCCCTGTTGGGATCAGGATAATCCTGTTTTTTTCGGATCAAAGTTATCCAAATCCTACTGACAAGTTTTGAACAACACAAACTGAAGGTTTGATCTAGATTGAAACTAGGATTGGATTCTGTGATCCAATCTGATTTCAGAATCCTTCTTTCCGTTTTGAACAACCCATTTTCAAGATTTGATCCAATCCGATAACCAGATTACCTTTGAACAACTGGCCCAAGGAGATACAATACCATCCCACACAAAAATATTGGGAACAATTGCGTTAGGAATAGGGCTGGGTATTGTTAAACAATCCCAATATGGTATCGTAGGCAAAGATCCTTTAGTCTTCATCTGTACTCTGTAGTTGAAGTGTAAGATGTTTTGCTCTTCATCCAAAGAGCTTCATCGGCGGCACTGAGCAAACTTGGACAAAGTGGATCTTATGAAGACCAGTAGGAGGGGTTTATCTTAAGTCCCACCTCTCTTTGTTCTAAAAACTCTCACCTAGAGAAAAACAACCGTTGTTGTCGGTCTCAGTCTCAACGAACCTACTCACACTTGATCACTGCCCATTACCTTTCTATTGTCCTGCCCTGGACTCTGTCCCAGATGAGAGTAGCCTTTCGAACAAAGCGAGGTGGGACTAACGGATAAACCCGCTCCTACTGGTCTTTATTAATCCCACTGGTGTCCAAGTTTGCTCAGTGCCACTGACGAAGCTCTCTGGATCAGAAAACTGGTACTGATAAAATATTAGCAAGTTTTGTTGCCTGGAGGGTCAAAAATGAAAATAAAAAGTCTTTCATGGAATAAATGACCATTGCTGTTCTGTTTTATTGTTCTAGATGACCAATAATTTAGTATAGGTATCGAAAAAAGTATAGAATAAATAAGAATTCTACCCAACCCTATAGGAATCACATATACTTTCTGGAATTTAAAATAGATTAGAAGTATTTGGCTGAAGTAGATATTGAACTATATTATGTATGCCTACTGCTGCGGCGCCACTGTAGATATTAAGAATAAATGCCCATTTAAAAGAATTGACTGATTTTGTAAAGCTCTGTTGTTATCGGAGTCCCCAGCTCTGGCCAGAAGAGCTGCAGTTGCCCTGACTCCTCTCCCGACTCGTATTATGTAACTGCTTTTTGGCAGCCGCTTTGCATTTCTAAATTGATTATTTGTGCACAAACTTCTGCCTCCAAGTTTCTAAGCCCCCCCTCTTTAGGGCCTCTATAGCACCGGTTCTCAACTGGTGGGCTAGCCTTTGCCAAACCCAGTCACTGATCATTCTTTTGGCAATTTTTGAAAGGAAGAATTATATATTTGTCATGATACTTTGAAGCATCACCAGTCCAGAAGCACTGCTCTAAGTAACAAACTAAAACTATACCCTCTTATACAGGTAATTCTTGCGGTAATAAAACCTCAGCTAACTCTAAACATGCACATATTCAGCAGATAGCGTTTGATGGCCAGGAAGCACGCACAGAAGAGCAGGCGTGTCTATCTCTCGCCATCTGCCGCAGGTACCATAAAGAGACCTCTGTGATTGATGAAACTTCAAAAAGCAGGATCACCGACTCAGTGTCATCTAAACATGTCTATCACGCTCGGTCTGCCTTCTCCACCCAATCAAAAACTCTGAAACCCCCCCCCCAGAACTGCTCAGCTCCACATTCTGACTCCCATCGTCTTCATGATGCTGGAAAATAAGAAAGTCTTGGAGCATACGCGAGATCCACCGCGCTGCTTTACTGCGCATTCAACCAGAGAGAATATTGTACGACTGCTCTGGAGTCTGTTTTATATTTCAATGATTAAAACATCAAATAAAAATAATACAGTAAAGTGCAGTGCTTGGACAGCGCATGTACATTTCTTTATACAACCAAATACCACCACTACGCTACTGTATTGTCACAGGCCGGGGAGAAATGTGGAAACAACAGCCACTCTTTCTTTCCTCATGGCTGGACGCTCTTCGGAATCAAAACATTAACATACAGATGATGTAAATCTGAGAGAAAAAGACAGATTTGCGGGGTGTGGAGGTCACTGAGCGGTTTAATGAGGATGAAGTGTAGTGATTCGTATGCTCCGGCCTTGACAGCCACCGTGCCACAGCCAAGTAAACAGCTACGGGGGGTTTTCAGACAAGCAAGCTACAGCGATTGGAAATGACATGACGCAGAAATGAGTAACATTTTAAACATACAGTATGATGATTTTCTAGTGTTGTTAAGGTTGGATAAGTATATTTTGCGATGTCTTAAAGCAGTGGTTTTCAACTGGTGTGTGGCGAGTCTTTCCCTTTTCGTCTTCATTATTTATCGAGTGAATAGATATAAAAACTCCATGTTACACTGCAAAAAAATATGTATCTTGCTAAGCTAAAATGACTGAAGTTAAGTGTATTTTACCTAAAGTCGAGCAATTTTGACAATTTTGAAATCTGCCAGTTGAACATGTTTCAAGTAAATGGAGCTGCTAAGACCCATCCCATCATCACCTCCCTGTGGTATGGGCTGGGCAAGGGGCTTGTACCCTTGGCAAACGATGAGAGCGTCAGCTATTGCGACCAGTATCTTATTGAGTCACATCCTCAAGAAACGGTGGACCCTGCTATGTGGGAAAAACGCAAGGAAGAAGAAGATGTTTCATTCTTAATTTAACGGGCAAATTTCCTAAACTTATTCAAATCACGGTCAAATATACTTATTTCAAGAAGAATTTGCTGATTTCTAGTTAGTTTTTGCAGTGTAGTCCCTTTAAATAGTCATGATTTCAACTGTACCGGCTTATATCATGCTTATTCTGCAATATTTGTGTGGATGATACCACATTTTACATTTTTCAATTCTTAACTGCGTTGTGACCACTGTCTTAAAGGGACTCAAGGGGACACTTTGATCATTTTCATACTCGTGACTGCCACCTCTGGCCGTCCGTGTAACTGCAGTCTCCATGTTAAGCTGGTGAATGACTGCTGCCTCGGCCCGAACACGCAACTTTAGAGTGACGGTGCAGGCTTATAGCGGCAATTGAGTGGGATAGGTGTGGGCTCACAGTACAGCGCGGGACATTGCTAGAGCATGTAGGGGGTGGAAAATATATAATTTTTTAAATTTTAACTTCCATAGTCCCTTTAAAGATGTGTCATCTCCCACTCATTTGTATATTAAAAGCCTCTCGAAGTGTATTGTCTGGGAGGTGAAAAGGTCTGCTACACATCCTGACTGTTGCTCCACGCTGATCCATTAAAATCTATTCCCTTTGTGTTTCAGAAAGTATTGGTCACGACTGATTGAACTTTTGTCCTACCTGCATCCTGTGAGAAGTATTGCCTCCTCACCCAGTACTAGCATATAAACTTTGGATTTTGGTGAGTCTGTGTCTGACTTGTGGAGTGCATGGTGTTACCCTGTCAGACCATTTGACGCTTGCAAGGAATAAAACTTTTTCCTTTGTACCAAAAGGTGTATTTTTCCACAACAATACTAAAAATGGTTCCTCTCTTTTCTAATTATGCATGAAACATATCATTACTTTCCCTTGAGCCAGGTTCTCCCTTCCTCACAACATCCATTCCAGACAGATACGCATGTTAATATTACAGAATTATATGTCATTTATGTAAAGTGACACCACATTACATGATATTTAAGTCTGTAAAGGGGTTTTACCTGTCTCCCTGCCGTCCCCGTGCCCTGGGACATGCTGCCAGGGCTGTTGGAGTACTTGTTCTTCTGCATGTCCATGAGCGCGTCCCTCTGCCGCTCTATGTCCGCCTTGTGGATGCTGTTGAGCGCCTCCAGGCTCTTGGCGGCCACCGAGTTGTGCCGGCGGTCCAGCGACGAGGTGAAGCCCCCGTTGTTGGTGCTGTTTTCGGCGAAGCGGCGGGCCCCGCGTCCCCCGCCGGCCGCCAGGGTGTGGTACTCCCGCGGGAACTCGGCATCACTGGCAGAGAGCATGGGACCCTTTCTCTTCTCTCGACCTGCGCAGAAAGTAGAACATTACAACTTTGTCCTTCATGTTTTTAGATTCATGTATTTTGATTTTTGAATTGCCTATGTTTCAGCGACAAAATCTAAATAATGGGTAAAGACCAGAATGAAACTTTATTGTCCCTCTAGGGGAAATTTGTCTTGGCCACATAGCACAGATACACTGCCAAGACATAAACAGGCAAAACAGAGGCAACACCAGTGCAAAATCATTATGGTGTTATTTTCCTGGTATTTTAGTTGCAAATATTTGTTCAGAGGGCATTTTAGACATTTCTTTAGTTTTTGAATGAGCAAAGTCATTTCATTTTCATTTATTTCAGGCAAAACATATGACAGATGGCACAGGGGACAAGTCAGTAAGTTCCATACGAGAAGTGATCAAATAAAATACAATTAACAAATCATCAGATTGCCTGAAAGGAAGTGGGAAGAAGAAAACTTTTTTTTTTAAAGTTAATAGTGAATAAATCAGGCACTTATACCTGATTTTTACCTAGAAGCGGAGTGAAATTTGTTTTGTTTTGTTTTGTTTTGTACTCCTTTAGTAAATTGTAAACTCGGATATTTGTGGAAACTATACTGGGCATCTAAGGCTACTCCTCACATTTCTGTGACGGTGATGCTAGAAACTGACCCCACAAGTTGTGAAATTTGCTTATAAACTCATCCCTATGAAGAAATGGGATTTTAGGAAAGTTAAGAACCACAACCATCAATTTCACCACAACCTCCCGCTTTCATTGTTTGTAATAAAAAAATCTGGTATAGTGCCTTTAAATAATGAAAAATACCACTGAACAAACCTTCAGAATAATAAATCCAAGACTAGAAACTCTTGGAGTCTGTAGGTGCTACTCAAGTGGAGATGTTGTCCCCACAAGTTACAATTACCCATATAGTTTTATGGAGAAAATTGTGCTACAAATACACTTGCCTGAAGGGGATCTGAAAATATTCGAGACCCACTGTATTCCTGTAGCTGTGTGATTAATCATACGAGGATTCTACTTATTTGATATTTGTGGTTTTAGAAGTTGCTCAATGGACTGTAATTAATTATCCACCGCAGCATACAGAGCTTGTCATGAACCCACACATAGGTCTAATAATCTTCAAGGCAGCGACTGTGAAAGTGGTAACAATGCCTCCACATTGTCTGTTCCCCCTGTTCCACACACACAAAGCACATATGACTAAAATATACACCTGCGGCCATTTTGCCCATGTGCAAACAGCTGCAGCATCTGTCTGTTTTGACATCCCGGGCTATCCCAGGACCCCCGCGGCTATTGTTCCCCCTGCACTGACAACGGAGTCCTCCCACATACATGTCAGGATCAGTCACGGTAAAGTGACACAAATGGGGATGATTGCTGGGTGTTGTGGGAACAGTTTACTGCCCCCTTGTGATCAACGGGACATAAAACACAAGGCGAGCAGGTTAAAGTATGAGAAATTACAGAAGAGCTCAGCCGCAAAGCCTCTGTCGCAGTCACTAGTGTGTTTCTTCACCTTGTTAAGTAAGACTGGACCGTAGGCAGGGAGTGTTGTGAAAAGGGGCATTATGGTGTTTACACTTGGAGAGCGACTGGTACGCCACAGAGAGAGGGAGAAAATGATGGTTTACAGTCTATGGACAGGAAAAATTATTAAGATTGGGCTACAGTTATGAATGTACTCTGAGATACTTAGCTTTAAGATCAATAGAAATCTATGGCAGCAAGACTACTGTCTTTATAACAGCTCTAACATAGATAAAGTAAGGCATATGCTCCTTCTTTATCACATTTGCATGTTGATATAATGCACACAAGACCCAAAAATAGTGCAAAATATATTACTACAGTATTGCTACTATACCGACAATCATACTACAGTATTTGTACTCAATCCCTGCACTATCTTGGTTTGTTATTCGTAATACAGGATAGTGAGCACAATACTGCAGGAAAACAGATGGCTTTATCTGATAAATATCTGTCTCTAGAAGTTCAAAACTACATTGTTAAATCAAGTTTCCTTAAACATTATCTCTCAGTTGCCAGAAGACTTGTTTAGATCGCATTGTGTTTGACCTGTAAGCTAATCAAATGCGCTAATTATTATAATAATTATCAGCATTTTAGGCAAAACACTTGGCAATATCGCATTTTTATGCTTTAAGATGTGGCTGTATTTTGTGCAGCACACCCTGTGGTTGGAGTAATTCATCTTCTTGTCTCTCTCTGACAGTAAATAGGTGTGAAAGGCAGCATAGCGGAGCAGTTCAGGTTCTGTATGACAGTATATATATAGTAGAATGTATCCAAAAAGGGGGGTGGGGGATTCACTATTAATACTACATTATATTGCCACAGAACAAATTTAGAAAATAAAACGCAACTTTAAACATGCACAATCCTCCGGGTAGATGTGGGTCATCAAAACCGAGCTAAAGATCAGGAGATGGACAGTTCTCATTGCTGCACTGGCACCCACTGCTCCTGAGGTTTCCCCAGTGGCTTTACCACTAGAGGATTTTTAATCTTTTGAGACTAAAGATCTGCACAGACCACACACATTAAGGACAGGCATGAGGAGTCCCACCACAGATCATGCCATGAGCCACGCCTCCTCAGACTAAAAATCTGGCTAAAAATCCTCTAGTGTGTGTCCAGCTTTAGGGTGGGTCAAACACAGAAAACAAATTTCCCTACAATAGGATCAAATTGTATCATGGATAAGGAGAGTAAACATTTAGGAATAGAAGGGGGATATGTGTTGAGGGACCAAATAGCTTTAAAATCCATCAAATTCAAACAAACAGGAAATGATTTCATATTTATTATTGCGTTGTAAGGCTGTGGAGCAACAGTAATAAAAAGATAAATACACATGTAAAGCACAAAACAACTGAAATAGATATAAAGCACACAAAGTCTTGTTTACAACATATTATAATGACTTGTGGGCGAATCTTTTTGTTTCTATCTTCTACCTTTTGATATTATTATGCTTATGGTTGTTACACGACTCTGAACTGAAGGAAGTGGTATGTTTACATGATGTTTAGAGGGCAGGCGGTGGGATTTAATACGGCTTCATACTTCTTCCCACTCCTTTTTGAACAAAACTGTTGCATAATTGCTTCTTTGTTTATCAAAATACACAATTCATACATGTTTTTTTTTTTCATTTTCTTCCTAAAACTGATAGATAAACTAAACTAGTATTACTTCACCACTCAGAAATCCCAACTGTAACAATAAAACTACATTTCACACGTTGCTTACAAGACTGAAAACACTCTTCACAGCTACAAATTAACAGCAACTAAATGGCGAAAGCTGTTGGAGAGGCTTTCTGGTTGTGCCGGATGAATGAGACGTTGCGCTGGCCTGAACTCACCCTGACAACTGTTGTGTTTGCGCTGTAAATTGTCTCCGAGAGATGGAGGAAAGTTGTGCATTCCTCGGCGCATCCATGGCAGGGGGGGAGAGAGCGGCGAGAAAACAGGGGAATAGGAGAGGGAACAGGGGGGCAATGTGACAAGGGTCTGTCATTTTAATTTATGTGGAGCCTTGAGCAGACCCTGGTATGTGGGGGAGTGTGTATATGGGACAAAGAGAGGCTATATTTCACCGGGGGAGAGCGGAGTGCGGCTGGTCATCTGCTGCAGTGCACACTTTGTTACTACAGGCTTGTACTTGGAGCAGGGGCAGCCATTAACAGGGCAGTAATTCAACAGCACAGCAAACTATTAAGGCAATGATGTCATGACAACAGGCACCGTCAAGACCACGGCCTAAACAGTTACAATTAGTGAGGGATTTATTAGGGGTTAAACTCCCCGTCTATTACTACTGTACTGTAGCCATCGCTTCTACCACTTTTAGTTAAGCTTTTTTTTGCCATACTGTATATCAATCTCGATTTTCAATTTATTTTAGTTTAATATTTAAAACCACATAAACTAGCTTATAGTATGACAACGCACAAGATATGCATTTTAAATAAACCTTGGCTTCAACAACTACAGGACCATTTAACACATGCAAATCTTTCATTGTACTCCTCCAAACTCTTGTGTGCTGCTACGAAACTGAACAATTAATAGAATCCCCTTGACGAGTATTGAGCTTAACCAAAGCTGAGATTGCGATTTCGATTATTGTTGATGAATTGCCCAGCCCTGTGCTAGTTGAATATAAATTTGATGTTAACTTTGCTCACATTCATTCTTAAACATATTCATTCTTCATATACATTTAGGAGATCAGACCGATGACTGTAGTTTACAGTGGACTGCTGGTTTAGTGGTCCTTTTCTGGACACTCAAAGACGCTTTATGGCACTATTCATTCACTCCACACTTGGTGGTGGTAAGCTACTATTGTAGCTACAGCTGCCCTGGGGTAGACTGACAGAAGTAAGGCTGCCATTCTGCGCCATTAGCCCCTCCGACCACCACCAACTCACTTGCACACTACATTCACACAGACTTCCTGGAATTTCCCAGGCGGTCTCCCATCCAAGTACTGACCAGGCCCGACCCTGCTTACAAGTTGTACAAGTATTACATAGTAAATTAGCATACTGTATGATTGGGTTCTTTTTCATTATGAAAGACAGAAGTATTAGTAAATGTAGCAGTAGCTAAAGTAGGACAGGTTACAAAGGTAAATTTACACTAGTGCCTGGAACTGCAGCTCCAATAGGATTGATCGCAAATGACGTCAAAATGCTATTTTTAGAACAGCGCGCTACTGCCACCTATAGTTCGGACATCACTTTGAGAACCTGCGGAGCTGAAGCGTGTGAACAGCACTTTTCGGAACGGGAATATTGCCTTAACAGCGCTAATAGTAACAATCAACACTGCTGCTTTCTGCCGAGTGACTCCGATATGGACACTGACCATGAGGAGAGTTATTTCATTACATTTCCTGAGTTTGGAAGAAATCCAGAGAAATGCCAACGTTGGGTACAAGCTTGTAAGGAGAGGGATTTACTGCTCTCTGCATTTCATCAGTGGAGCTAACAATTGATGATCCAGACCCAGCAACAGCAACACCTGTGCAGGTACGTCTGGGTTAAACACAGTCTGCAACAATACAGCCTTCAGGACGCCATTGGCGCTTAGTTTTGTGGGTGTGAAAATGCTAAACAAACTACCATCAGGTGCCCAGTCTAGAAAAAAGAAAAGGGATGAACAGAGGAAGCGTGAAAGGGATAAAGGTATATTATTGAACATTGTCAAATTCCAATAATGCACAACAAAGGTCTATTCACGTTTGTTACCGTGTAC
>OMNZ01094029.1:0-12665 GCA_900303255.1 Lesueurigobius sanzi
TCTCATTAACAGCCTTGACTTCAGCTAAAATATTACTTTGACTAAAATGATGACAAAATATTTGAATCGATTTGGATATCTATTTTAGTTTATGAATAATCTAATTATTGGAAAAGATAAGATAAGATAAGAAGAAGAAGGATCCTAAGGAGAAAATAACATCTGCCAGAGACTGCTGGTGTCCTTCTATAGGTGCTCGATTATACCTCACATACTGCATGTGTGTGTGGTATAACAGCTGCACGGGGGCTCAGAGGAAAGTGCTTCAGAAGATCATTAACACTGCTCAGAAGATCACTGGCTGCCCTCTCCTCTCTCTGACAGAGCTATGCAGCTCACGTTGCCTCAAGAAGACCCAAACCATCTTCAGGGACACCTCACATCCAGGACACTCCCTCTTTCAATTACTACCTTCAAGGAGTAGGCACAGGTCCATTAAGACCAGGACAAATAGATTTAAGAACAGTTTTAATCCAAGTGCAGTTGCCACTGAATGCTTCAAATGTAACCGACCATGGGCCTCATTTTAAAGAATCAATTGCCTTTAACATTTATTGACATTTTTTGGACACCAACTGGACTACAACATTTTCGTTGTACTTGTTGCAATGACAATACAGATTATTCTATTCTAAGAATCCTGTAAAAAATTCAATTCCACCATATTTTTTGGGGGGGTTAAGGCTCAATAAATCAGGCTAGGGATAAAATATTGAAAAAATCCCTCAGAACAAATACTGAACAACAGAATAAAAATTGTTAAGACCAAGACTGGAAGATTTGGAGTCTGTAGTAACTGGAGATGTTGTTGACTTGTAGAGTTTAGATTTTAGAGTCGGTCGGGCTAGATCGGGCTCAGGCTTTGAATTTTGTTTTTTTGTTTTTTAACATATAGTCTTGCTACGACTCCGCGGACAGCGGTGGGAGGGAGGAGGGTCGTGGGCGGCGCGCTGTGAGAAACACGTGCTGGTGCTGCTGTCACGTTTCAGCCGCATGGATCAGCTCTCGCTCCCTCTCTCATGTGTCTAACTCACAGCGATATAGATAAAGCAGTTCGATGCCATGTGAGGGCATAGTGTAGGCTAAACGCTGAATGAAAGTGTGCGAAGGCAGCTGCAGCAATATTTAATGATGATGATCAATGAGAGGCGGGGAGAGACTGAACAGGGGGAGGAGTCGCGCTGCCGGAGCTGCAGGACCAGGTCCGAATGCCACACGTGGGAGATGCACTGACTCTCTTAAGCTGGACACACACTACAGCATTTTTAGCCAGATTTTTAGGAGGAGTGACTCTAGCTCAATACAAACTTTCTCTCATGGCATGAACTGTGATGGGACTCTTCATGTGTGTGTATGTGTGTCTTCGTGTCTGTTCTTAAGTGTGTGTGGTCTGTCCACAGATCTTTAGTATCAAAAGATTAAAAATCCTCTAGTGTGTGGACACCTTTAGTCACACTCCAAAATCAAATGATAAAAGTGCGCGGGTTCGGGTTGGGCTCGTGCTTTCCGGTGATAGCTCGGGTCGAGCTGGACTTTTTGGGCCCGATCTAAACTATTCGACCTTGAAGTTACATTTTCTCTGGAGAAATGTTGAATCAGTGAACAGTTAAACACCTTATTGTGAAGATTTGGTTATTTATTTGTTTCCAGGTGAAGGTTTATATGTTATGTATATAACTGGCCCATAATCTGAAAATTGCCTTAATATATAAAAATAAATGATGTATGCAGAGGATGTTATATTACCTAGATAATTGCAGTGTTTATAATTTTGCGATTTATATTTACATAGTAATATCAATATAGTATGAGTAGCAGCACCAGGATAATTTCTGTGGTCGTTAGTGGTAATTTTTAGTAGCAGTAGGAACTTTGTACTTGCAGTAAGTACTTGTACCACGACACAGCATATTCACTTTTTCATTTCATATCCTCTAACACATTTCTTTCTTTTTAACTTAAATCATATTTTCATGAAGTAACATTATCGCAATTGGCTCAATAGATAGTACTCCTTCCACCTTACAGTAGCACTCTTTAGCAGAGGTTGAACAAAATTGGCTTTTATTCAAATTTGTTCAGCAGTTCAAGGAGAGAAGCAGAGAAAAGCGAATGTGCAATGAAGAAACAGATGGCGGGGTGCTAGCATCACGTCTAAAATTGGCTTAAGTGATGAAGTATGACAGACGTATAATGAGAAACATAGCACCTCGCTGACATGACTGCGTTTCAGCTAAAAGATTTCAGTGTGTGAGGAGACAGAGGCAAAGAGGCAGCTATAGGGTAAGAGCAAGGGCAGTGTGGCATGGGGGGGGGGGGCACAGCAAAATAATGTCTGGCTTAATTTGAATAGTTTATAAGAGCAAATTCAACCTGCTCTTTGTAACCTGCTGATAATTCCCCTTCAAGCGAGTGTTGTGAAAAAAACACCCGAAAAATATTGATTTTCTTTGTTTCTTCACTCTCTCCCTTCTGTCATCCTGTTGTTTCAGCTACACGTCACGTAGCAGCAAAAACATGAGCCTCCTCTCTCCGCCACAAATGTTAATAGGGCCCCAGATGGAAATATCGTCCCTACAACAAATCGATCATGTGCTTTCCACTTTCCACATGTCACAGCCAGGACCCCAAAGTTTGTTTTGTGTATGAAATTACTAGTTGCACCCCACTAATTTGTCCGTGCTTGCCGAAGCAACACTCATCTTTTGATAACAGATCAAACTAGGAGAGTATAATTGGTAGTTTCATTTCTGTACAGCTGTATTTAGGTAATCTGAAAACACGAGCCGGAGAAGCAACACGCACTGACTCGCTGTAAACCCAGCCTATTGTCCTTTGGAATTGATCATTTCCTGTCTGAAGTCCTTACTTCCTGTCCACCGCTTCCTGTTTGGAGGACAGCCTTGAGCGGTCTTTCCTGTGGCTCGGAGGATGCCTGAAGGATGGGACTGACCTACATAACACGAGAATTTCACCAATTAATGGACCAATTAATGACCTGTCGCCGCGCCGCCTCTTCTCATTACGAGCCATAATTACAGGTCAAACGCATTTAACGTGTCAGGATTCAGCCAGCCAATTAGGCGCGGCTGCGGCTTTTACGGTTGTTTTGTGCAAACCTGGGGAAAGAACAACATAGCCGCCACCGTCCTCAAATGGGCGAGCATTCGTTATTGTGATTTATTATCTCGTCAAGTTTCATTAAAATAAGTCTAATGGGATTATTATCATGGTCAATAGCACATTTCTCATGCCTAAGGTGCATAAATTGCCTTAATACACGAGATTACAATTTTCGAATTCATTTTATTGTGGTTTCTTTTTCAGAACTTTTGTGTGAGAACGACTTTATCTTCAAACATGCATACGCTATTATTGTGGTGTTTTTCAAAAGAGAAGACAATCACATAGCTCACCACTAGAAAAACGTATAAATAATCAATAGTCTGGAGGAATCTTGTGTCCTCGGCCCAAAGATTCCAAGGAGAGATGCAGGACACTTGGATCACCAGGGCTACAACTATTACGATTAGTTTTAATACTAATATGCATTGGTTTTTTAGCTCTTTTCTGGACACTCAAAGGCACTTAACATTGCATTATTCATTCACTCCATACTCTGTGGTGATGATCTACTATTGTAGCCACAGCTGCCCTGGGGTAAGACTGATGGAAGCGAGGCTGCCAATGGTGCCCCCCCCTCTGACCATCACCAAGCACTCACACTCTCATCACATTTTAACACAGCCAACGTGGGTCAAGTGTCTGGCCCAAGGACATAACAACAGTGCAGGATTTGAACCACAAATCCTCAGGTTATAAAATCTCTACTGACTGATAGAAAAGTTTCCAGGGTTGGCCCGAAATATTTTAAAGCGGAAATTATTATATTCTAAATAATATCAAGCATCAGTAACAAACCAGACTAAAATGTGTTGTGTACCATATGTGAAAGATGTACTTGCTGATTGTTGTGGCTGCTGTTTGTTTTTTGAATGTTGAATGCGAACCTATGTGAATGCATTTATTTATCTCAAAAGTTTACATACCCTTTTCATACCACTTTGGCCATTTTTCATGGAATATGAATGATAACACAAAAATCCTTTTTTCCACTCATGGTTAGTGTTTGTGCAAAGCCATTTATTGCCAAAGAACTGAGTTTACTCTTTTGAAATGATAATGAAACAGAAACTACTCAAATGTTTACATGACCTTCAACAAATGGTTCAGAAAAATTCACTTCAGCTGAAATACAGGACTCTCTGAAAAAGTTTGTTTCAAGATGCACAATATGTAAACTTTTGATCAGGGACATTTGTCTAGTTTCTCTCTATACAGTGTCTGTACATTTATATCATAATTTATTATTGTAAATATTATTATTATTATTTTTAACTGGGACCCCAGAAAATGAGCAACTACAGTGAAAGCTAATGTGGATCCTCAATAAACAATAAACAATCAGCTTTTGCAAATTACAATCATTCACATTTTGATTTTGATTAGACTGTAAAATGAATTGTCTTGTTAAATTAATTTAACCACCACACAAACTCCAAAAGCATGTCTTTGAGAAAAACTAGAAACAAAGTGCTCAGGAAGTCAGTACCACAAAAAGTAGCTTTTTGGGGAAGGTGCTCTGTGGTGTTGGGGGACAGACATTCAAGAGTAAAACTAAGCCTTTCTCAATTTGTTGAGTAAGGCTTGGTTGGAGCCGATACGCATGGAAGAAACCAGCAATTTGTTTTAAAAGATTTTAATATGCATTAGCCCAGTAAAATAAAGGCTTTTTAGAAAATGTAAATAGACAATTAATGTTGTGGGAGAAGTGCCTTTATTCTTGTTTTTTCTTTTTTCAGTTTTGCCGTTTCTCTGTTCAGCTTCAAAAAGGGTGAAATTGCAAATATTTGCCATGTTTGGTGAAGCCTGAACTCCAGAGTGTTGCCTTGGTATTGAGTGATACGAGCTTAATGTTTAACTGCTGCCTGGCTGTAAACCCACCTTGATGTCTGCGGAGATGCTGATCTC
Source organism: Lesueurigobius sanzi (assembly GCA_900303255.1). Classification (NCBI taxonomy): domain Eukaryota; kingdom Metazoa; phylum Chordata; class Actinopteri; order Gobiiformes; family Gobiidae; genus Lesueurigobius; species Lesueurigobius sanzi. The sequence continues at coordinate 5,032 of OMNZ01094029.1, forward strand.
TGATGGGGTGAGGGTCATCGATGGACACTGCAGTGGGCCCTCTCCCAAACTGATCCAGGAGCGCGGGGACACGCCCAGACTGCAGTCCTTCTGGAGGCTACACCTGCAAACAAATTAAAATCCAGGCTTAATATTCACGCCAGGTGTTATATATTCAATAAATATGTGGTTTCTTGCACAGGCATGTTGTTGTAAATTTGACAAGAGCCTCAGACATGCCCATTCAGCAAAAACGCTCCATTTCCTGGGGAAGTTTGCTCACTGAGACATTGTGGGGGAAGATTGTCTATTATCAGCAATGTCTCCCCTTGAACACGAACATCTAATATACAGTAATTGCTTGTCAATGCTGCTGCTTGTAACTTCAAGAGCCGCTCTGACACAGCACCAGTGCTGCTTTGTGAATACCAAGCCTTAAGGTCAACACGTCACCCCTTTGTGTGGAGAGAAAACACAAATTTACGCCGCCCTCCCGTTTTAATTTTGGTTGGAATTTTCCCTGCCAGGTTTCACGGTCGACTGCCCACAGATTTATGAGGTGCTGCTTACGCTCACATTATGTCAGATAGATTTGGCTTGTTGTTTTTTATGGATCAACACAAGGGACAGCTTGACACTGGGTCACACTCGCAGCTATGGCAACCTGCCCCCGGCAAAGATCAGGGGCTAGTTACAGGGAGTGGAGTAGGGAGAATCAGCAGTAACAAAAACAGTTTCTACATCTGTGTGGGGCATTGACTGGAGGACACACTGAGTACAGTGTCTATCTGTGAGTATAATGAAGGTCTAGGGCAACGGCAGAGTGAGAGAGAGGGCATTCAACAAGCAAGGTGGCCCTGGATGTGACTTCTGCCTCACTAATGAACTTGACTGTCTGCTTGGCAGGAAGCACAGTTCATCTGTGAGAGGACAGAGTGACCTCCGACAGAGGGGAACTTAAATAGACCCCATTTAACAATGTCCCATACAAAGAGTTGGTTCATCCAACGCCTAAAGCCTATGGAGGAGACCTACATCAAAACTGACTTATTTATAATCAAATACTGTAAGTAAAGCGAGACACCAGACTAGGGGCTGGGCAATATGTTGATTAAAAATCTAATCATGATCTGATCTCCATGATGTGCATTTTTCGGAACATCGACATATCGTGATTCAATGTTTTTTATGTTTAACGCAGCTCTGAGCTCTTTTCTCCAATCACTGCTTCTGTCAGGATTAAACCAGAACTAAACCAGGAGAAAACTAGGTCTAAACCAGGGAAATCTGGATTAAACCAGGACTAAACCAAGAAGTAAACCGGACTAAATCAGAGACTGAAATTATGGTCAAAACCAGGACACAACTAAAAAGGACTAAACCAGGGACAGAATGAAATGAGGATTACCCTGGACGAAACCAGGACTAAACCCAAGGACTAATCCAGGACTAAACCAGGAGTTTTGTTTTAGTTAACCTGGTTGGTAAGTTTTAGCATATAGGACAATAAATAAATAAATGATGGAGTGGTGGTAGTGTACACTGAAAAAAGTAGTCTAGATTAGTTTAAATTGCCTCAAATTTAGAATATTTATCTAAATTTGAGATGTTTTGGCTTATCAAGATATAGTCACTCATTTCACTACAGGATGTTTCTGACTTGTTTCAATACATCGCTTCTTACTTGAAGTAATTGTACATGTATATTTATTTAGTCTAACAATGCCATTTGGTGTGGGCCTTAATCGCTACACCATAATCCCAGCCAGAACTGGGGGGGGGGGCTTGATGAACTTGACTGTGTCTGTACATCTGCAGAGCACCGTGTAAAAAGGACAAAGTGACCTCAGAGTGTGCCGAACCCAAATAGACCCCATTTACCACTGTCCCATACAAAGAGACGAGCTCATCACTTTTACACTAAAAAAAACGCCCTCTCCTTGTGCCCCCCCCTCCCCCCCGCTCGCCCCTCGCCACATGCCTTCTAGTGTTTGTGCAAAATGTATGTGCCGAGTCCAGACGCTGAGTCCCTGTGGCATTGAGGGACAGAAAGGGGCTGTGAGGTCAGATGCTCCACTAAAAATAGTCCGTGGAGTGGCTCTGCTGCGAGCTATAGCCCCCTGTCGCGAACACACTCAGAAGGACTAACAACTCGCCAACTTAGCAGCGGCAGCAGTGGAGGACACGTTCTGTGGTTATAGCCCCATCAGCCAGCAACACTCTCTCATCAGATTCATGCTAATTTGACCCGCCGCAACTGCCGCTTCTTCCCAAGTATCAAGTAATCACTCCTACTTCCCTCCAAAATTAGGGGAAAATCATGCAGCATGTATGCAACTAAATGGTCAATCAGAGCGATTTAGGTGCAGGTTAGAAGTTGTTGCTTTAAAACTAGAGCTTATTGCTGCTGTGTGCTTTAGCAAGACACCAGAGAGGCACATTTTGGGGGGAAAAATATGTAATTGTGATTTTTATGGCAAGTATTGTAACTTTAAATATAAAGTAGTTATGTCTTAGACTCAAATTCCTTTTCACTGTGCATATTTTAAACACGACCAGCTGCCCGACCTTTGAAGAGAAAACTGAAAAATGAACTGCTGAACTAACCTCAAGCACCTTTTAGAACATGTTTGTCAAAGTCTAAACCAGTGTTTTTTTTGTCATGTGGACCCCTTGACAATTTCAATTTATTTGTAGAACACAATTCATATAAGGCAATTCAAAGTGCTTACAAATTACAAGAAGGCTAATAAAATCAATTAAAAAAAAGAAAAGAAATATAATCATTAATTAATTACATTTCAAGTGAAGAGTTAACAGTTGCCATATGCACAGCTAACAAAGAACTGTTTTGTTTTCAGCCTGGATTTAAACATTGTCAGAGTTGAGGCCTGTCTCACATCTTCTGGCAAACTGCTCCAGATTTTAGCTGCATAAAACTGAAACGCAGCCTCTCCATGTTTAGTCCTGACTCTCGGAACCAGCAGGAGACCACTCCCTGAAGTTCTTAGACCTGAGCACTGGACTAATATGGTGACATTTCCTGGTACGAGTCAGGACTCGAGCAGCAGCGTTCTGAATGAGCTGGTTTCGAGGGGCCAGTGAGCTGCCGTTACAGTAGTCTAACCTACTGGAGACAAACACATCAATCTCTCGAGAAACTATACCTTTGATCTTAGCAACGTTTTTAGATGGTAAACAGCTGCTGATATTATTGATTGAACGTGGCTGTTTAAGTTCAGGTCTGAGATTGCCCCTAGATTTCTAACCTGATTTTTAGGTTTTAGAGTTCTCTTTTTGTAGCTGTTTTTTAACCCTTTATTGGGCACTCATGAAATACTCTGAAATTCAACAATTCAGCCTTAGAGTTATTGGAGGACAAAACACAACTTTATTTCTGTTGTAACGTTTTTCAAAATTTGTCATTATCATGTCCAAAATCATTGTGACCGAAGTGACCATATTTGATGCCTTATAAGGGGAGTAAAAAATCCTAATGGTGTATATAAAAAAATATATACAAGAAACAATTCACTATTTATAGCTGTAATATTACTAGAAATGGGCTTAAACTGTCTCTGAATCCCTTTATAAAAACTTAACTTTATCAAAGTAGTGATGGGCGAGTGAAGCCTAATGACACATCAATTTTGAATCAGTCTCATTAAAGATTGGGAGCTTCAAACCTGTAATATTTGATCAAATTAAAACAGCTACAACACTGACATCATGTAGGACAACATTTAAAATTGCACCTTATCCCAAAAACAAAAACATGTGAAGGATGTATGCACAAATATGGTGCCTGCATTTTTCATGCTGTAATTTCGCTCATTTAACTTCGTTCTCCAAAAACTACTCCAAGAAAATTATAACATCACTGAGCACAACTATTCACCAATAAAATGTGAGTTTCATCAACTTACCATTGTTAGTTTTCATGTTATGTGCAGAAATGTAAGGTAAATTTAGCCAAACTAGCTCGTTTTTTGGGACTTCAGAGAAAACAGGAAGTGTAGTGCGCACCAGGTCTCTGCTGATTGGTCAAATGCCACAGAGGCGGGAGCTGTGGTGTAGGGTGGTCCCTTCTGATTGGCTGAGTGAGGGCCACGTGCTTCTTTACTTTACTGAGGTGCAGCAGGGATATGTAAAGTGTTGAGAACTGACCAGAAACGGTAACTTGCCCTACCAGATCTATTTTAGCGAGTCACTTGTTATTGATCAAATTGAATCAACTTTAATTTTATTGGAGTCACCTGTAGGGCATAGTAATAAAAATCTTAAACAAGATTGCGAAATACTCACAAAATCTTTTCTCAAAAAACTTTATTTTCCTTCCAAATAATGTATGATACTAATGTAGTAGTCAGTGTCACCTTCCTTTTTCATTTGTAATAATTCAATCCTGGATCATGGCTTGGAAGCACTGACTCCAATGGCAGCCACAAACTGAACAGCACTGTAAATAAAATGCATTTCACTATTCTCTCGAGATTAGTGCCTTCATATTGGTTTACTCCATCTCACGCAGGAATTCTGACTGTTTTGAAGCGTTAATTTGGGCTTTTGAAGAGGGGCTAAATGAGTACGCAGTTGCCTCTGTGTTTTTGATTTAGAGACAGACAGAAGAGAAGATGACACTGGTTCAGACTGTACTCTGCTCTGTAATTGGGGTCAGCAAAAAGGCAAGAAAGAAACATACCATGCCGTGTGTGACAGGAATAGAGAAAGTGCTGCGTCTAGCTGTTCCTACGAAATACAAATGCAATAAAGTTGACCTCAATACCTCTACGAAACTAAAAACTAACACTGCAATGACTAATTCTGTAATTGATAATTGTTTGGACTCTGAAACAGGCTTGATCATAATTACAATGCTGCAATTAAATGAAAAAATGATGCAATTTTGATGAAAAATACCATATTATTCTAACCATATTAACACTGTATCAGAAGGTCCACAGTTAGCATATGTTTAACCTTAACCTGGTAAACCTTTATATAGGAGATACAAGTGAATAAAAAATAATTGTTTAACTAGTGTACTATTCTTTTTCTCCCCAACTCTATTTCTTCTTTTCCACCAATTCAAGTATTCAAGGAGAAAAAGGTGACAAGTCATTAGTGCAATGATTAGATACAGCCCAACTTGAAATCATATTGTTATTATACCTGTATATTATAATATTCCTGTCACCAGGCGCACTTCCAAGCCCGGTTAAACTGAGAGGGCTGCAGAGAGGCATAGACAACAGCCCAAGTAAGTAGCTAATACCAGTGATTCACTGTTTTGACCCCTGAAAGAAAGGGAGCAGTCAAAAGGTTTACTACCAGAACATTGTAATAGTTTTAATGGCTGTAATAAAACAAGATAATGAGATTAATTTTATTGAGAAGTGCACAGTGGCATTTTCTCCTTGTGTTGCCGTGGCCTCTCAGACTTTTAGTGTCAAAGCCGTGCACGTGCAGGTGGTAAGCCTCCTCGGTTAGCAGGAAAGGTGGGACGAGATAATTGAAATTGTAGGACATGGAGGAATGGAATAAAATCTCTAACATAAGGAGAGACAGGTGGATAGGGAAAAATGTGAATTGAGTGAAATCAATTTGAAACTTTTGCTATATTTTACTGACTATATTAATATGACAAAGAATATATTGGGAGTTTTCTGTCATTTCATGTTTTCATAAATTGGTGAATAAATCTAAAGAATAGATAGAGTCAGGTTTAAATGTATGGTTTTGTTTTGTTGATATATTAGATACAAAGATTGGTTCAGAGGGGATTTAGGTTATTTTGATCATTCTTAGTTTTTAACAAGCTACAGTAGTTATTAATCTATCAATCTTTGCTCATGAAGCGCTTTTCATACAAGAATGTGACACAAAGCGCCTTACAACCCAGAACCAATCCCCTTCCCCCATTCAAAACCCGGCCCCCATGGATATCCACCCATACATGCAAAGAAGCTCACCCCTCCGCTCACCCAACCCCTCGACTCCCACAAGCAGGCACACACCCACCACACGCACAAAGGCCATCCCACACACCCCACCTCCCACAAGCACCCACACACACCAAGAAGCATTCCCCTTCACCCACCCATTCAAGCAAGCCCTAGTGAATAAGTAGTGAATAAGTCTGTAAAAACTCAAATGTTGCCTTTGTATTTTGAGAAAATGGTCATTGAAGTTACAATTTCCCATATTAACAATCCCAGTGTTACGCAACTGGTTAGCATCAGTGACAACAATGTGCTCGGCTCATAGATGTGCACTGGCTGATTGCTGGCACTGTGTGGTTATCAATTCATTTGACAGGATTAATTAGTAAATTTCTCCATTGTGAGATCAATAAAGAACTATCTTATCTTATCTTAATTAAGCTGAATGATTGTCAAATTGATATAACCTGCCTATTGAGGCAAAAGTCTGAGATAAACAGAAAGTGCAATTGAAGAGTTCATTTGCAAAAACAGATAAGTGCCTTTGAGAAAATACAATGTATGCTTTAATTTTCTCTTTGTGTAGAAGTGTTTTAATGATTGTAGTGCATCAGAAATAATAATAATAATTCACTTGTTATTCATCATATGGATTCAACTTTAGTTTTACTGGTGACAGCTGTAGACAATCCAAAAAAATCCAAAAAATGTTCATCCAAATCCAAAACGGAGATATCGGCTTTTGCAAATGAGTTCTTCAATTGCTTTCACCCTAACTATGGCGTGTTTAGTTAATAGTTCTCTATGGAAACTCCTTATTGTAAAGAGTAGGACATTTGTGCACACTATTTCATATTCCAAACATATTCTCAACCAGTTAGGAGCCAATATAGTCCACATTTTAAACAAGTAATATAAACAAATTTCATTTTTCTATACAAACCTGAGCAAAACAATGAAAAAGTCTGCCTTTCTAAATAGGTGGGATGTGGGGCAGAGGGACTATATTAATCAGATCGCCTGTAGAGATGAATGGCATAATTTCTTTTGTCTAATCAATTGTAACGCCTCACTTCCTCCATCTGTCCTTTACACAAATCTATTTAGTCCGCCGCAGATTGGATCTCAAAGCCTTGAATAACTCGCAGATGAAGTCCAATACAAACTTAAAAACACACACACACACACTTCCCGAAAACCACATCAGCAAAGAAACGCCGAGATACAAATCTACAAACAGCGGATGAGGAGCAACAATACCTGGCCAACCAACTCTGAGTGCCCCGCCTCGTCTACAGCGGCTCCGTCTCCCATATCAAAGACGACACATATTCCATATATAATTTCACTTTTTCCCCGTACTTGTCAGACGTAGCCTTTTAAACCGTTTTGATCAAGCACAAAAGCCTCATTTCAGATTCACGAGACGTTCGCGGTAAAATGTCATGATCGCCCCTTTTCCGTGCAGAGATTTCACAGGAAAAAAAGTAATTTCAAACAAGTTCTTAAAATAAACAGAGTCAACATACATGCAGCTAAATTATGACCTGAGAAGGCGCACCACCTCCCCATGTGACGGGGCGGGAAGGTGTTGAGCCAGCGTCGAACAGCGGAATAACAAACCGCACAAGCTTCAAACACCAAGCGGCTGTGACAGAGACCGGGAGAGATGTGACAATTTGTTAAAAGCAAAGTAGCACATTTTTGACTAAT
>OMNZ01094043.1:10976-24156 GCA_900303255.1 Lesueurigobius sanzi
GCGCAGACTGGCAGCCTCGCTTCCATCAGTTGAAGTTACAATCTACCCCTGGGCACTTGTGGCCACAATTGTAGCTTACACCAGTGGTTCCCAACCTTTTGTGTCTTGCGTACCCCTTTGGTCTTTCATTCTTACTCTGACTACCCCCTGCCTTGATGGTTTTTTTGATTATGTAGAAAGTCAATGACTAAAACTCCTATTTATCAGTTAAAAGACACTAAATACTCTCAAACTCTCACTCTACAGTAAAATGCTTTATTAAATAGCTTTGTCTTTGAGCATAATAATCAAAAATACAAGTTCAGTTTTATCCTATTTTTTAATCTGAAATCATTCCAAGTACCCCCTGCTAAGCTCTTGCGTACCCCCAGGGGTCCCTGTACCCCTGGTTGGGAACCACTGGCTTACACCACCGAGTATGGAGTGAATGAGTAATGACCACAGTGCAGCGCGTTGAGAAACACAGGTTTGTAAAGTGCAATACAAATGTAAGCCATCATTACTATAATTATTATTATGTAAGATAATCAAACCAAAGATACTTTTGATATTTCTGTGACTGAGAGGGCAAGAGGGGTGAACACGCCGGCAGCTGGACCCGCTGACCTCCAAGCGTATGTTTATACCACTGCCCCCCCTCAAACCAAACTACACTGCCACAGAATCTCACTCTAAATGAATCAAATGTACTTTAAATGAATAAAATGTACTATACTCTATCATGTGCAGTATAATGTATGACAGTAGGCTTTTTATGCTGAACTTTATGAAGGCCTCATGAGAATCAACACTATAGTTTTCTTAATACTTCACTCTTTGTCTTACAGCATAGAATATATTAGACATATTACTAGACATATAGACATATTATATTAGTACAATGACAGTGTAAAGCAGTGTTTCCCAACCAGGGGTATGTGAGAGCATAGCAGAGGGGACTTGGAATAATTTCAGCTAAAAAGTCAGATAAAAGAATTGTATTTTTGATTATTATGTGTTAAAAACATTTAACTGTAAAAACTGCAAAAAGCAATCTGGAAATAACTGACATTTTCTTACAAATAAGTTTATTTTTCCTTGTCTTGAGTAGGTTAGTAAAAATATTTGGCAACTGGAGCGTCATAGTTACAGTTACGTGGTGCACCTTTATCAATCAATCAATTTATTTTTGTATCGCCCAATATCACAGGAGTCACACAAACAGATGTAATAACATTAACTTTCACCTGGAAACAAATGTCCTAATCTTTACAATAATACAATAATACTTCTACAGCATACACATAATTTACGCACTTAGAATAAGAAAGAAAAGATCTTATTGACACTAATTGCACTTAACAATGATGAAACCAAATTTATTTTGACTTGAAAAAAGAACAAAAATCTTATTCCATTGGCAGATAGCCTATTTTTACTTGGCGAGTCCATCCATCTCCATCCATCCGTCTTCCGCTTATCTGTTGTCGGGTCACAGGGGCAGCAGTTCAAGCTGCCCGGATCACACTGCATCAGTCCCTTATGGCTCCTCCTGCACGAGTCCCTTATGGCTCCTCCTGCAGATGGTGGGTCCACAGTAGGACGGCCCCACGACACTCCTTCACCTCTGGGCGACGTAACCGGCCTTGATGGTCTCTCATCATAAGGGGCTTCTGAACACTCAAAATAAAATAAAATAGGCTATTCTTAATCAATTATGAATGAAGATATCATTTTTTTGCATTGTGGTTTGATTTATTTGATACTAAAATAGAATGTCACTGGTATCTAAGGACACCAAAACAGCATGTCCTTTCTAGAAGTAAAAACAGTATTGTATGGACACTTGACAGTATTTGGCCCTGAGCTATCACGTGCTGTAAAGACAGGGGGCGCTAATGGGCCGTCATGGTACAGAAGAAGAACTGCTTCCGCTCGTTCCTTCCTTCGCTACAGATCTGGTAGATGCACTCCAGGGCTAACCAATGAATGTATTAAAAGATGAAACAATAAATAGTTCCATGGGCTAACAACTGCGCATACTGCAGTATACTACTGAAGCTGCTCCACTGAAAATCGCGGAAGAGAACTCTGAAGAAACGGTGTGCTCCCGCAGCGGTCCAACATGAAGTGAGCGTAAATATTGTATAAAGTTGGGTGACCAGATTTTCCGACTAAAAAAACTGGGACACAATTTGGTATTTCGTTGCAGTTAGCCAGATATTTACTGTGTTTCCACGCTAAATGGATACACTGCGTACTGTCGTATAGATATCATTTAGCATTGATTTTTTGAATTGATATCTTCTTTTGCATGGCCCAAAGACATACATTTTTAAGCGAATTGTGTTACTTTGTGGATCACATAATTGGCCAAAAACTGGGACAAATGAATGGTTTTGCTGAACTACATAAGCCGTTTCGCGGATACCACCATGTTGACGTTTTTTCACGTAATTTCACGTTGACGCGTTGCATTATGGTCTTAAAAGGGGGCACATCCCGACTCCAGGCACTGAAATCTGTTACTGATTGGTGAATATTATAAGAAGTTCGAGGTATATTTGCTATTGATTCCAATATTTGATAACTATGTGTTGTTGATCGTCTCGAGGGTATTTACTTGTACTTATATATTGCGCCAGAAATGTGTTATAATATTATCGAAAAACTAAATAAACCCTCTTTATCAGGAAAATATTGTCCTCAGTTTGTGTCCTTTCAGTGTCCTTTGCAGATTTGGGGAAATAACATCTGTAAACATTGTTAAATTCAGAATAATGCGGCGAGAGTGAAGCTATTGCATTAGCAACCGACTCATCTACCACCCCATTGCGCCATTTCAATATGGAGGTATCCACAACGCGGCTTATGGGGGACATGGGTAGGGCTGAAACAACTAATCAATCAATCGATCAATCAATGAACAACTAATCGACTTTTGAAATAGTTATCAACTATTTTAGTAATCGATTAATCGTTTCTGGTATATATCCCACTAAGACAGAGCAAGGATGACATCAAAACTTTGTGTATGCTTTTTTGTTACTATTTACCTTTCCGAACATCCGGGCATTTCCCCATACACACATATATGTTGGTGAAAACAAAACGATATCTGTTTATATCGCACTTTTGCCTCTAGGTTATAGGCAGGTTGTCATAGTCAAAACAACATTTTGTCACATTTAAGAAAATCAAAGAAACTGAAGAACTTCAAAAGTAGAAAAATAAAAAGTCTTAATTCACACATGGCTAGACATGGTAAAATCATTGCGTTTCAGCACTAGGCCTTCATCAGGCCATGCCCATAGCAGTGTTTTCACCGACGCTTGATTTGTGATGTAATGTCAGAAAGGTTCATTGTAGCCTGTCAGACCCGCACTGGGCACAACTGGGACTTGGCTTCATTGGCTGCCTGTATCCTATAGGATCAATTACAAAATTTTGGTTCTAACAATCAGAGCCTTACATGCTCAGGCTCCTTCTTATATTAGTGATCTGATCCAGCCTTACACCCCTGCGAGGGCTCTGAGGTCTGAGGACCAGAATCTGCTGATGGTTCCACGCACTCGTTTTCGGACCAGAGGAGACCGATCCTTCCAGGCTGTTGCTCCCAGGCTTTGGAAGGATCTTCCGCTCTATCTCGATCCATTGCTTCTGTTGAGACTTTTAAAAGCAATCTTAAGACTTTCCGTATTGCTCAAGCTTTTGCTTAGTTTCCTTTTGGGCTGTTTTTGATTTTGTGTTGTCTTGACCTTCTTATTCTGTCTTTTATATTTGTGTTTTTGTATATGTATTTTACACTGTGTTGTGAAGCACTTTGTGACTTCTGTCTGTGAAAGGTGCTATATAAATAAAATGTACTTACTTATACTGCACTTCAGCCCTGATTGAGTGTCTTCAGATCTGAGGCAAACTACTCACCTTTCCGAACATCCAAAACTGATATCTGTTTATATCGCACAAAGGCAAGTTGTCATAGTCAAACAACATTTCATCAAAATTTGACATGACAAAGACTCTCAAACCAAATGATAACCACTCAAAGTCCAATGCATTCCTATGGTAGAGAGCCGTGTTTTCACCAACGCTTGATTTGAGACGTAATGTCGGAAAGGTGAATTGGTAGCCATTGTAATGCAGTTTAGTCTTGAGCCGAGTATTGAACCCAGTCAGACTTTGTACATTTCTTCATACACATTTTAGATGTGATTAATTCATTTAGTCAAACATAGTGTTGTATAGGACAAAACTCAAGGAATTTTCTCTTTATAGTGTCTCTAATAATGTTAATAGTTGCAGAGTTATTCTGCAAGTTTTTTTTTTATTGGATTTTTAATAGATTTTTTCCACAAGTAAATCAAGCAACATATCCATTATCCCCTCTGAGCATTTTTGTAACTAATATGTCAACAGAGTAATTCATAACCTGGCACTATGTAAAAAATAAAAAAAAATCAGATTTGTCTGCAATCTATAACAAAAGTTTGAAAATGATAATTTTTGAAGTAGCATGTGGTTTCAAATCTGAACTTAATAACTGCTGCTCTTTTTCTTACATTAACACTAATGCCTCAAAAACAAATGAAATCTAGTGTGATTCTTATTTATTATAAACAATGTCAGATTGTACACTTACTTTCTGTCCAAAAACAAAAACAGTGCCAGTTTGAGATTCATTGGATTATTAAGTTATTACATAGTGTAACCACTAGAGGGAGACAAATCTACATTGGAGCTGGAGACTGTGGCTCTGATGGAGAGGAGCCAAGACTGTGCACAAGTGTAGTTGAAATGATCATGTGTTCTCACTTATAAAGACATTTTCCTCTCCTCTCTTTCTGAGTTGCAAACCTTAATAACTTAAAAGTTGGGCATGTCTTTCACAATGTTTTTCTCCATAGAAAGCATTGCAAGGGCATTCAGTTGATCTTGAGTCATTGTGTTTCTAAGGAGCGATTTGATTCGCTTTAGTGTGGAGAAGCATCTTTCTGACTCTGCTCTGGTCAGAAGTGGTGAGGAGAATTTTCAGGAGATGAACGGTCTCTGAAAATGCATTAATGTTGTTCCATGACTTTTCACATTTACCTTATGTTTACAATGCTGTCTGCAAAACTACAGAAGATAGCTTTGACAAAGATGGGGTTAATGTTTCGTTTCTGAAGTTGTTGAAAGAGCATGTCGACGTGTGGCATGATTTTGTGGAATAGTTGGAGAAAACAATTAAAAGTACAATCTTCCAGCATCCTCACAAACCCTCCAGCTTCTCTCACAGTTACAGCATCAAAGTTCCCAGAGTCCTGAATTACCTGAAAACACTTAAGAAGGTCTTCCTTGTGCTCATGCACAGTGTTCACTGAGCAAATGTGATAGGTCCATCTTGTTGCACACGCTCTAGGAGGCCTGCTGCCTACCACATACATTTTTCAGCCAGTGGTCGTCTTTGAAATGGGTTTTGAAGAAGAGATTGTACTGTCGCTGTTTCGTGTGGTGCCGGCATCATGACTCGAAAGAATAGCGCCAATGCCACTTGCCAACACAGGGCAGTCAATGTTAATCCCCAATGGGCGATGAGGCAAAATTATAATAATACATTTTATTTGAAAGTGCCTTTCAAAACACCCAAGGACACTGTACAGTATAAAACAATTATAAAAACATTAAAAACAGCAAAATACAACAGAGGACAACATTGCGATGGTGAGAGTATGACTAGATGGTATAGGACTGTCTGAAGAGGTGAGTTTGAGTCTGGATTTGAAAAGTGGCAGAGAGTCTATGGTACGGAGGTCGGGAGGTAGAGAGTTCCAGAGCTGGGGAGCAGAGCGTCTGATAGCTCTGCCCCCCATGGTGACGAGGCGGGCAGGTGGGACAGAGAGCTGGAGGGTGGAGGAGGAGCGGAGTGAGCGGACAGGTGTGGCGATGTGGATGAGGTCAGAAATGTATGATGGGGCCAGGTTATGGAGTGCTTTGAATGTGATGAGGAGGGTTTTGAAGTAGATTCTTTGTTTTATGGGAAGCCAGTGGAGTTGTTGCAGGACAGGGGTGATGTGGTGAGTGGTTGGGGTCTGTGTAATGATGCAGGCGGCAGAGTTTTGGAGGAGCTGCAGTTTCCGGAGGGGTTTGTTTGGGAGACCAAAGAGAAGTGAGGTGCCCTTTGGGGAATTATTACTGCTCGTATCTGATTGGTTGAATGAACTACGTCTAGTGACGTAGTGAAGATATCAGAGCCCAACTGGTAGGTAGCAGGGACAATTTTCTCATGGCCCGTTAAGCTCAAACGCACACAGAGATGATGTTTTTGCGGCACAGGATGAAGTTGGCAGACCCCCCACCCCACCTCCAATGTGTACACAACATACTTTTAGACATAAAGAACACGTTTTTTGCTAAACTTCAAACTTTTTATTTATTTTATTTTTTTGTCAAAATTGATAGGAGCCCATAAACCATAATAGACCAGCCGCCACTGGTTTTAGTCATGCTTTAGTCCTGTTTTAGTCCTGTTTTTGGCCTGTTTTAGGCCTTCTTTTGTCCTGCTTTAGTCCTGCTTTAGCCATGCTTTAGGCCTGCTTTAGTCCTGTTTTAGCCCTGTTTTTGTCCTGTGTGTGTCTGGGTTTAATGCTGCTTTGTTGCAGGCTGAACATTGATGGCCTGTTGGTATATTTTCCATATGACTACATCTACCCTGAGCAGTACTCGTACATGCTGGAGCTCAAGAGGACCCTGGATGCTAAGGTCAGTGCCGCCTTCTAACAAGACCCAATACATGACCCAATACATGAGCAAAAAATACATGACTTGAATTTGGGACAGAGAAGCAACCTCACACCTGGACACTCTTTTGGTCCAATAAATCAATAATTTTATTTGTGTATAGCCCAAATAATGAGATAGCTATGTCATTATTTGGGCTATGGTGAATGCACTTGTGCATGTGGGGGGTGGGAGTTGGGTGTGTAAATTGTTTCTGTTTTTAATGTGTTTTTAATTTGTAAAGCACTTTGAGTTGCATTTTTGTATGAAAAGCGCTTTATAAATAAACTTTGATTGATTGATTATCTACAGGGTCATGGTGTTCTTGAGATGCCCTCAGGGACTGGAAAGACCATCTCGCTCCTCTCTTTGATAGTGGCCTACCAAAGGGTGAGTCCTGTGGAGATAAAAGGAGCTCATTTACTCTGGTTTAATGTCATTCATGTTGAGGTTTTCTGTCCCAAAGGCCTTTCCTCTAGAGGTGACCAAACTCATCTACTGCTCCAGAACGGTCCCAGAGATTGAGAAGGTGAGTGCAGTGACCAGCAGGGGGCACACAACCTCTTGTACTGGATTTACCTGACTGTCCCTTTAGAATGATATCACACTTGAAAATCCATTCTGAAATAACCAGGTTCTTTGGGCTAATACTGTTCAGGGTTTTAGGTTTGGACAGTTGCACTCTTTTTGAAAAACTACCTAAATTACTCTTCGGGTAGTCATTTTATTTAGGCACAGAATGTTGCTAAACATTGATCCATCTTGAAGTGGTGTGCTACTTCAGGATATTGAAGTGCTACTTCAGGATATTGACCATTTTTAAAAGTATTATTTGTAGTTATTAGTTTGATTCCAATGGTTGTTTTATTTAATATACAATACACATATGCATACACATATATATA
The DNA here is from genome assembly GCA_900303255.1 of Lesueurigobius sanzi. Classification (NCBI taxonomy): domain Eukaryota; kingdom Metazoa; phylum Chordata; class Actinopteri; order Gobiiformes; family Gobiidae; genus Lesueurigobius; species Lesueurigobius sanzi. Next base: position 18,620 of record OMNZ01094043.1, read on the forward strand.
TACATATATACACAAACACACACACACACACACACACACACACACACACACACACACACACACACACACACACACACACATACATTGCACATGCATACACACATACATACACATATTGTTTCAATGTAATCAATTTTAATTGATATTTCATGACTAGTTGTACAAATGTTCAATGTCGCCCTCTCCTGGTCGTGATGTGGCCTCAGTATTGCAAATCATACAACCCAACATATTTAATAATTGATTGCCTTCTTTCCCCTTTCCTCTTATAATATAATATAATATAATGTACTTCAGTTGTTTAATAGTCTCTGTTCATGAACATTTCAATGAAGAGAAGATCTATATAATTAATATATCAGATGGTCTCAACTAAATGGAGATGTACATTGAAATCCCATAAATGTGTTGGTCTCTCACTCTTTACTTTAAAGGAATAGGCCACTATTTTTCATCCTGAGATGTGTTCTTACATGAGCTTAGACGAGTTGATGCGTACCTGCCTCTGTAACGTAACGCCAAAGATGTTGTCACCATTTAGCCTCTGCTAACGTATTCCATTGGGGTCCTCAGAGGTTGAAGTTAGAGCCACCAAGCTCCTCCACATTTTCCCTATTTAAATACAGTTATGTGAGCAGTTACACAGTCACCATCCAACATCCAACCCATGGACTTGTCTTTGTAGCATTTATCACAGGAATAACAACGGCGGGTAGAAACAAAAACGACACTCGTGTTAAAGTCATGTCGTGGTAGAATGACGCAAAGGGGTAGAAATGATTACACAAGTGCGCACTGCGCCCTGTTTGTGCTAAAACCATGGCTAAAACACACAAACACGCAGTGGAGGAGCTACATGAGGCTTAAATGAGCCGTCCCTGTGACCGTATTATTTCAACAGGGTTGAAGTTTCTGTGAAGGAATTAAACTTATAATTAACTTGGAAAACATTCCCAGTTTAATCGGTCTCCCACAATTTGTTTGGAAATGGGAGCTGCTCAAAGTAACACAATCACCACACAACACTCTCAAGTCACATAAAAGCATAAAAGAGCCTAGAACTGGAGAGCTCACTGTTCTGAATTTAGATAAATGTATTTCATACAAATGTTCGTTTACTGATTTTTAAAATATGAATCGTAATACGGATCGTATCGCCAGATACAAGGCAATACGTACATACCTCTACAAACTAGTCCCTAGTTTTTAATCAAAATGAGCTCAAACTTTGCCCGCTGCATCTAGATCTATGGAAATTCAATAATCATAGAATTTTTATGTGGCGTCTCAACGGTACCGCCACGGCGAAGAACATTTACATTTCCTGTATTTTCAAGGAGAGCTTGCTCTCATAGGCATTGGCTGACAGAGCTCAAATCTCATTCACTGATGCAGGACCACAGTCTGAACAGAACACACTCATTATCCGGCCACGAGTCCTTTGAACAGCGCCCCCTACCTATACCTTGAAAATAAATTGCAGTTTTGAGGATTTGCATGAAACTTTGCATGTATATTATTCATAGTAAACCAAAGAAAAATATATTACAGACATGTCATATTTTGAATTATGTGGGCGTGGCCAGTGAAACTTACTTGCCCAGTAATGCTGGCAAGGCCAGTGTGCTCTGAGGGTGGGAACATGCCCTTACTGCTCGGTCTGGGCGAGAGCGTGGCTACCGGTGAGAGCGAGGGAGGGGCGAGAGCGATGCCGGGGCCAAGACCGAGGTAGGGATGAGAGTGAGAATGGGGCAAGGAGCAAGGCCGAGAGCCACAGCATGGCAGGGTGCGAGAGCGAGGCAGGGGGCGGTTGTTTAAAAAAAAAAAATAGCAATACATTTTTTTCGTGTAAAGTGACCATAAGATCACAAAGAACATGTGTTTTAAATGAAGCCCGTATGTTTTACAAAATATTGTGTGAGCAGGTTGTGGAGGAATTGAGGAAACTGATGGAGTTTTACACTAAACAAACAGGAGAGACCAATAAGTTCTTGGCTCTGGCGCTGTCCTCCAGGAAGAACCTGTGCATCCACCCAGAGGTGAGAGTTACCTCCATGATGGATTCACAACCTCAGGACAATCAGAGGCAGTGAGGCACTACTGTTGCATTTCCTCAAGAGCATGAGTACCCTTTCCAAGTAGCTGTACTTTTATCACTCATTATTTTACTTATACTTAATAACTTGAATAAAATATGGTACATTTGAAAGAAATGCAAAGTTCTTGTACCTCATCTTAACAATTATTTGTTTGGTCTATTTTTATGGTATGACTTTTGTAAATATCAGACTATTTTATAATTGGTATGATATACAGTATATGGGGAGAGGTGTAGCCAAAAAGTAGCCAAAAATATTTACTCAAACAAAAGTAAAAAGTGTGATAAATCTACTTTTGTACTACTATTATGTACAGTTACTGCAAAATGTTACTCAAGTACTTTGGGACGACACTGGTGCAGATGGTTGCCTCATGATCAAAAGCTACCGGCCGATGTGCTGTGCACGGCATAAATGAGTACACTACTCCCCTTTAAAAAAAAAAAAAAACATCAATGAAAACAAAATCAATCTCTGTGTTGACTGAAAGGTAATATAACATCTGACTTATAACATGAAAGTAAGATTCATTATGGAACGTGGAGCACAAAATATTCAGTTTACTCAAATTGGGGTTGTGCAGAAATGAGTTCACCTCACAAAAATTCTCCGGAGCTACATTTTTTGGAACATTTTGGAAAATTGTTCTTGTGTTTATTGACATATTAAAATGTTGCTTTCAAAAGGGGGTGTACTAATGTATGCTGAGCACTCTGAATAGACGCAGCCAAGTTCCTTGTGATATCCTATTGATATGTAGCTAAAAGCTTTCCCCACAAAACTCATTGTTTTTTAATGTCAAAGTTACTTATAACTTCACTTTTCAAATAGTTTTTGATTAGGAATTATTGACAATTAATTTATGCAGTTACCCTCATTTGGTGGTACAGCTCTAGAACTAATGCTGCCTTCATGTGGTATCGAAATTATGGTAAATACCAAATGAACACCGCCTCATCTCGTATTTTCCACTGGAAAACAGGGAAATAGTTTTGATAAGAGTTCTCGAAATGAGATAACCTTTGACCTTTCAACAAGACAAAGCGTTGCCATCATACTTTTTAAATGTCTTAAGCTGATTGTTATGAAGCATACACTATATTTATTTAATGTAGTGTAGCTAGTCATTTTTGTTTCACGTTTACGTCCACTTAGCGTTTTGTAAAAAACAGACTTTTAGCTAACAAACCAAACAAAGTAGTTGTGTTTTGTAAACTATTTTCTCACACAAATTTACTCATTTGCAGTGTGCTGTTGTGTTTATTTAAATTTTTAACTTTGCTACCACACAAAAGCAGTTGAACACAATGCGCTCATAATTTACACTTCACAACTGGAAAGGATCATTTTTACCACAGCACATGAAGGCAACATTAGATGAGTGCTTTTAATTGTGCTTTTTCGTACCTACAGTATGTTCTGTTTGCATTCAGGTGAGCGCACTGCGCTTTGCCAAAGAGGTGGACGGAAAGTGCCACAGCATGACGGCCTCTTACGTCCGAGCCCAGCACCACAGCAACCCCAGCCTACCAACGTGTCGCTTTTACGAGGTACTCCTCCCTAATGCTCACTCTAATGCTCACTCTATCACATGGGAATTATCAGGAATTCTCTGTCACATATATTGGTTGTGTGTGCAGGAGTTTGACGCGGTGGGACGACAGGTGCCTCTGACCCCAGGCGTCTATAACCTGGACGATCTGAAGGATTACGGGCGCAGGAAAGGCTACTGTCCCTACTACATGGCCCGCTACGCGGTACGCTCTCTTTACCCATTTTATCTCCTCCCACCAGGCAAATTTCACCTCGTTTTTTCAAAGCTCAATAAATTGGTCAGGATTTAGATATAAAAACAAATGTAAATCTTGTAGGAACTACTTTAAGTGCTGATGTTGTTACACAAAAAATGCACAATTGAAAAAATCAACCTAGAAGTGACAGTTTCTTAAATACATCTATGACGAAATCTTTGACTCATTGCAAGAATTAAACGCATACTGTATAGTATACTGGATTGAGATTGAGTTTTGCCCGCAGTGTCTCCGTTACTCGTTTTATAGTTGGGGGATGTAGCATGTGCTCTTACTTCATTGACTTGATTATGGACAGTAAAATCAGAGGAGGCCGTGGGTACAATCAAAATCACAGAGAATGTAATTTTTAAATACACTGGATACATTGTGGGTACAAATCAAGGGAATCACTTTTGGATGACTTTATCAACACATTCAAATAACTTTATTCATTTGTGTAAACAATTTAACTACATCCAGTGCAGAAAACCCCTCGCAGACTTCCAGAATGACAAACTGAACAGGCTCTGAACAGAAGTCTAGTCCAGTGGTTCTATTTCATTTCTACTGACCGCCAGAGGACGGTGCTTACCACCTGGATATCTACATGTGCGCAGCACTGGGGTCGAGAATATATACCAACAAACGCCATAGGACACGCCTCTTCAATTATATTTTGTACTGGGCCAGATTTGTCAGAGGTCATTGGCCTCTGGGCCGATCATTTTGCGGGCTCCACACCATCGCACTAAACCAGGGGTGTCAAACTTGTTTTGGGTCGCAGGATGCATATATTATAAATAGGAAAATACTAATTACCAAACATTTTTGTAAATAAATTATGAACTGTATTGATTCCCCGCATTTGATCAAGATTATAAAATTGTTAAATAATAAAAATGCTTACACTTGTGTGCCACCAGGGGGCTGTAGCCAGCAGTTTAGTAATAGTAAGGTGAAAATATACTCATGTGGAGGATCTGGGGGAAATTTTGAATTACACGGATGTAATTTAGTGCAAACTGGTGTATTTTAGATGACCATATTCTATTTTAATCAGTCTTATTATTACACAATAACACAATGAACAAAATTAGAACACAGGGTCATTGTTGTTACTTTACTCTTAAACAGCACTCTGGTATTAATTTAAAGGGTGACTAAATGGGCGTGCAAGAGCCTTACTCCACCCAAAAACACAGTCCAAACACGGCTGAGATATGGGCGTGCTCGGAGGCTTTGGGGTGAGGTGCAGGGGGGTGAGTGTGGGCAGGTGTAGTGTATCATGTATAATGAGGAGGACTGCACCTGTTTACTTAGGGCAAATGCATTGTGGGATTTGGATTTTCTAAAACTACTGCTACACATTACAGCCATGGATTACAGCACACTCATTTCATAAAAGTTCATAATTTAGGCAATAACTTAATAGGAGCTTTGCTCTGATATAAATGTTCAATCTGAGTGTAAACAAACATTTAGTGGTGGCTTTGAATTATGAACGTGATGTGCAACTTTGCCTCCCCCTAGTGTGCAATCTGTAGATTTCTTCAAAGTCCTCCTCGTGAACGTGTCAGTCTCTGTGCGACACTGACATTCCATTGGTGCAGACAGCTGACGTAGGCATGAACGCTGCCTTGTCATA
>OMNZ01094046.1:7811-22383 GCA_900303255.1 Lesueurigobius sanzi
GGTTTTGACCCGAGTTAGTGATTTACTCATTTAGACCTTGTTTAGATCTGGTTTAGACCTGGTTTAGACCTGAGTTAGTGGTTTACTCGTTTAGACCTTGTTTAGACCTTGTTTAGATCAGGTGTAGACCTGGTTTAGACCTGGTTTTGACCTGAGTTAGTGGTTTACTCATTTAGACCTTGTTTAGATCAGGTGTAGAACTGGTTTAGACCTGATTTAGACCGGTTTTTGACCTGAGTTAGTGGTTCACTCGTTTAGACCTGGTTTAGATCAGGTTTAGACCTGTTCACCGGTTTACTCGTTAAATAAATCCAGCTTGCACATTAAACTCTTTATTTATTTTTTTACTTTTTACTTATTCACCTTATTCTGCCCCGCCCACTTTTGTTGTAAAAGCATTTCCTGTTTTTTATTAGCACTTCCTGTGAGCTGAAAATCCATTGTTGTCAATGTAAGACAGTGAAGAAAATAAAATGGAAATAAACAGAAACCTTGCAAAAAAGCTCAACGTAAATAAATTGGTGTGGCTCAGGTTTAGTTTCAGTGGAAGGACAGCATGAAAAAAATTACATAAAATATATATTTTTTGTGATATTATACATTAGTTTTTGTTGTCACTTTAATTGTCTAATTGTTTGTGAATAACTTTAAAGGACCAAAGCTGATGGATATATTTTCACAGTTTGTTGTAAATGTTTTATGTTTAGCCAATAACAAAAATCAAAGCCAAAATCAGCTCAAGTCAGACCTGCAGTTTCACCATAAAAACAAGATGGCGGCCCCCATGGCAACTTCCTGAATAAGGTGAATAAAGTAAATTTTACATTGGATACTTTTACTTAATTAATCTGATAATTCTTGGTCGTGTATGCACTTTTAGTAAGTAAGAATATTGAGTACTTCTTCCACCACTGAAGAGAGCAAACTGGCCTTAAATTAGCCACATCACTCACCTGCGCTGGAGTCTCACCTGTGCTCAATCTGCTGTAATTAGGGACATCTTTATACGTGTTGGGCTCCTCATCGGCTGTAGGGAGTCTCAGGGCGGTGCACATCGGTCATTCCCGGCTGCTTGGCACGGCACACAGACATGACTTGTGGAATTAATCTGGGGTGAGGTCCTACGTTTGAGGAAGATTGAAGTTTTGCGCCGCTAAACTGTGAAACTGAGCGGTCTTTGCTAATGCTAATGCTAATGCTAATGCTAATGCTAATGCTAATGCTAATAATGCACTCACGTGGAGTCTGTTGTTGACAGGTTTCTGCTGATTTTCTTTGGACTGCACGTCTGCTGGGCATCACGTGAAGGTAATCCAGTACTACATACAGGTATTTTTGATTGTAGCATTTTGTCTTCGTGATGAACCATGTCACAGTCAAATAAATTGGTTTTAGTTTTAGTCGAGTGATGTCGTGGACTATTTCCAAAATGAATGGTGTAACGTTTCATTTCTGTTGATGGGCGATACCAGCAATGTTTGATTCGATTCGATACCAAGTTATACTTTGGCTAGAATTTCTTTAAATGCATTGAAACGAACGAAAAATACTTTGAAAACAAACCAAAAAAACTTGTCAATTCAATAAATTTGATGTAAAACCTAGAATTTTAAAATTGGTGTTAGAGTATACTGGCTCCAGTATTGATATTTTGGTACTGAGACAAATGAAGAAAAATCCGAGGCACTACTGTGTAGAAGAAATATACAGGTCCTTTTATTTAAATCATGGACGTGCCTACGCGTTTCGACACAAACGAATCACAAAACGTGATATTTTGTTTTTTCTCATGAACAAAACTCCTACTGCTCCATTCATGGTTGCCAGATTCTTAAAATCAAATTATCGTAATGACTGCCCAAAATGATCGTTTTTGGGCAAAAATGATCGTACGGAGACAAAAATGATAAAAACGCACCTACATATGTTTGCAATGTAAAAAATAAGGATGTACATATCAGAGTTGGAGCCCCACACTTACAACAAACATAATTTACACACGCCTGATACTGCTGTTAACCTTCCTGTTTCAGTCTCCTAACTGTGGTTCGGACTTAACTCATTAAACTTGTTAAGTTATCCCCACACACCACAAAATGCATTCAACCAGACATTATCTGGATCTCTGAAATGATCATACATTAGGGGATTTTTGGCATTATTGATCGTACATGTACAGAGGTCTAAATTACCGTACAAATACGATAGTTATCGTACATCTGGCGACACTGGCTCCATTGGTAGTGGATATAACTATTTCAAACTGTCACTAAAGTTGACTCTTAGTCCCCTTTCCATTTTTATGGTTTTCTCATAATGTATATATCCCTATTGAGAAAATGACTTTTATGCTCAGTTATTCAGTAGCCTGGTCTTGCATACCCTCATACTCCTTTTGTGAGGGTCTGGATCTTCCTTTATTAAAGTTCAAAACTAGCTAGCGTTTGGTCGTGATGTATGACATCACCTACAACACTCCCCCGCTCACTGAATGGCTAGGATGAAGTTCAAGCCCTTTTGAGAATTAAAAAATATATATTTAATTGGATTAAGAGAAGATGACTGGGAACATCTTGATAAAAATGTATAAAGACTCATAAAAATGTGTTCTACATTGTTTTAATCCAACAAAGGTGCTGACTGATCTAATCTACGGTATGTATGAAGCCAAAGACAAATGGTGCTTGCTAAATAATTTCAATAGTTTTTTTTTAATGGTCCGCTTATGTGCTTTTTCCTTTGATTGGACTTGAACGGGGCAGATGACACGCCCTAAAGATTGTGTGTTTTTGTTTTGTTTTTTTCTCCTCCCTGTAGGCGAAGGCTTTTGGAAACAAAACTCAAACTCTGCCATCAGCAGATATGGCGTTGGCAGACCCCAGGATGGATTCAGACAAGCTTACATGGTTAAAGGCAGTTCCACAGACGCCGGGGCTCAGCAAGGACTCTACCGCGAGCAGCACGCAGCGTCACAGGCCAGACCCACTCCTTCAGTCCAGTATCACCCCAGCGCCCTGACTAAACCCCGATGGTACAAGGTGGACTCTTTAAACGGAAATGTTGCACCTAAATGGGCTTCTGTGTCTGGAAATTCTGCCAGTGACTCTTCTGGCCAGCACAATGGTGTGGTCAGGACTTTGCCTGGTCGTCCTGGCCAGCATGCGCCCAGTCCTAAGGCGAGCCCCCACCCACCTTCAGCCTGGAAACTTCATAGCACGGCTAAAGCCCACAAAAAGCCTGGTTTAGGAGCAAGTGCTCAGTTCACATCCTCAAATGTGAACGGTGCTTTTAACCCACCAAAGGAGTACGCTAGTGCGACGTCGGGTCTTTCGCGTGGGACAAAAGTGTCTCCAAATGGTGTCTTTATAAAGCCTTTATACTCTAATTCTCACACACACTATGAACTTCCCATTTCCCAGCACTTCGGCCACCACCAGTCTCCTCATGTGTCCACTCACAGCCGCAATCTGCACCTCGTTTCACTGCAGACGGGTTCGGGAGAACAACAAAGCCCGGGACCGAAGTTTGCACCCACCATAGTCCACAACATTCCATGGCCTTTCGGAGGATTTCCCATTAAACGGCTGGAAGATGAAGATGAGGAGCCAACTGAGCAGAACACTACCACAGTCAGGCCAAAAAAGCCTTCAACTACTCCCCAGCCCGCCTCTACTCCCCAGCCCACAAACACCAAGCACCACTACACCTTCCCCCCGCGCTGGACGTCGTCCTACAGGCCACGACAGTCAAAAGCTCACCCACCAAGCAAATGGGTGAGGATCCGGTCCAATCAACTGACTGGTGAGATTTATTTTGCCTGAAGTAAGTTCATGCTAAGGACGTGGAGTAAATTTTGTCTCTGCTTTGTCCTTTTCCTATAGATAGACTTCCTGTAGGAACGTTATGAGAGGAATGAAAATGTACCATCAATGCTTCAAATGACTTGGACTCTGCTGCCACCTGGTGCACGAAAGCTCACATTGCGGCCAGGTGATAGATTTTTATAATGCCCATTTATAGCCCAACTGCTATATTGAATTGTTAAAAAAGCAAAAAATGGGATGTCTAAATATCTTCCAAATGATGTAAGGTGTGCATTTTTAAATAAACCTGGAACATGATTTTGGACAGTTTGTCTATAAAGGATACCTGTCAATTTTATTTATTTTTTTATTAGAAATGAAACCGCGAATTGATAGGAATGAGTTTGAACCACAACTAACTTTCCCAACATTTGTAGAATCCCATTAAAGGAGAGCAAAACAAATTTCATTCCAGTATGGGGGGAAAACATTGGATATAGTGACATTTTTTTGTTGGAGTTCTAATTCTGCAATACAAGCCTTATATTTGCTCCAGTTGTAGGTTGCGTTGAAGTGACATTTCAACAGTCTAAAGAGCCTATAGTTTAAAATTGAGGTGGAGGGCAGCTGAAAATATGCTGGTAACTGTCAAAATGCAGATTTCTTGTCTTGGTTTATTGGTAATTTCTCTCATTCCTGGGCCAATCCACATGAAACACAAACCATCACAAAGTTCAATTGTCTTCTGTCGGCACATATGAACTAAATTATTTCTCACCGGTGTCCAAAAGCGGTGACAATCTTTCAAAACGTGTGCACGTTGTCTAGTAGAAGGGACTTTCAGCCATGAGAATAACATGGCAGACTACGATCAAATGATGATCAAGTGTTTGTCCATTTTCTTTCAAACTTTTCTCTTGTATTGGCCCCTGCTCCAATTGAAATGAATTTGTATAACATGAGCGGAACCGATTAAGGGACCCTGCAAGCGAATATATTAACGTGTAAACGTTCACCTGGAAACCAAAATTGTTCAATTATTGCACTGATTCAATGTTTCACCAGATAAATTTATGAGAAAATGTAGATTCTAAGGCCATTTCCTCATTGTTGCAACCAAATCTCCACTTTAGTAGCTCCAACAGACTCCAAACCTTCCAGTCTGGTATTTCACATTTTTGTTTGTCCTTAAGGATTTTTCACTTTCCAATTCATCCCTGATTTATTAAGTTTTTTTCCTACTACTTACGAGTTTATTCAAAACTAAAGAACCGAAATCCCCTCCGAACAAATGTTAAATATCAACAAAATGTTATATTTGATCGGACAATGAACAATCCTGAGGCAGGTCTGCATGTACATAAAAGCCTAAATTGATTTAGCAGGTGTAAACATTATGGCGTCATCTGCGTACATTTGAAAGTGGACATTTTGACAAACATTTGGCAGGTCAGAAAAAAAGTAAATGGGTCCTAATGCAGAACCTTGTGGGACTCCTGCAGGGCATTCTTGGAATGATGACAAACACATCCTGGAGCATCAAGTTGTTTTTTTCCGCATAAAAAGTTCCACAATCCTGGAAATAATTAAACTGGCTTCCATTGCTCTTGTACACTTTTCTAATACCTTGGCAGCTCAGTTTGTGTTTCGTGAAATGACAGATGTGCCTGAGCCTTTAAGAACTTGAGGCATCTGCAAATATACGTCTCCTGATCGCTTCGTTTGTCTGGAACATTTGTAAAATGCGCTGGTGTGACCTTTTGTCCCGGCAGCTGCTATTTGGGATGTTATCACTCATTAAAATGCAGCGTAAATGGATTTAAACACAGTGCAAAGCTTTGGCATACGGCAGGTAAGAGTGGCAGACGCTCCAGGTGGTATCCACAGCAGGTGCATTAACAGTATTACACAAACACTCTTGATCAAATTACATCTTCCAAAAGTTTCATTTTCTCAAACTGTTACTGTACATAGTAGAGAAACAGCTGCCACCTTTTTAATTCTATTTCAGTATGAGGAAGAAAAGGTGTAAAAATTGCTTGAATATTGCTGGATAAAGAGAGGTTTTGAAATAGTTTTATTTTGTGGTATTAGTTTCAAAGGTTTTTTTTTCAGAGAAGATCTGGCATATCTCTGCACCAGGGTTCTCCACTCCCTATGGCGTGTTCAGACTTCAGAGGTGTTGGGGGTGTGCACGGACAGATCATCTTGGTGCAGTGTACTTTAATTTGACTTACTAAGCACCTGAACATGCACTCTATAGTTAAAGGGTATTTAATCATAGATTTGGTGAATTTGGTCTCCATGTAAAAACAGTATTGCGTTTGGCCCTTTGCTCGCTAGGTTTTTTTTTATTCTCTTCCATTGAGCAGTCACAAAAACCAGGACGAATCAATCTTTGTAGGACTATTTTCAGGTAGTCTGCCTACAGTTCTGGGAACTCGCCACAAGATGGCGCAATGACGCATAAGTCATTTCAAACAAAATAAATCAACCTAAACACTAACGCAAAATAAGGCACTTCATGCGTGAAAACGGCCCTTTTTCAACGACAAAATATTAATGGGCACAGCCAGGTTTAAATTCTATATATTTTTACATATTCGTCATAGGGGTTGTCTAGAAGGTAGTTTTGGAGTTCAAAACTCATCAGGCATTAAATCAGGGTTTATGCCGGTATCAGTAAAACAAATTTTTTAATGCCAGAAATGCCACAAATTGGTGTGCATTTAATATTGATTTCCATATTCTATTACAACTGACAACTTCTGAACAGAAAGTGTATAATTTCTTTCCAAACTCCAGTCTAGACCCTATTTTTGGATTTTTGCCAAACTTCTGCAGTAAAACTAGTTGAACAATGTCTTCATTTTCCAAGAATGTTTGATTTAAGCCAGTTTGAATTCTATTTAATGCTTTTAAATGACATGTAAGGCCTTATTTTTGACAATTCATTTAATGCCACACGGAAACCCTGTAAATTTCCTCTGAATAAAGAGGTTGGTAGAGTAACCATACTTTAAAATAAATTTACTCATGCTGAAGTAAAAAGTAGTGACCAAACTTATTACTAAAGTGAAAGTACTAGAGTACTGAGTGTGAAAGTGATGTTTCAATGGTGACATGGAAAAAAAAAAGTAAAAATCCATTTTCAATGTAAATACCATTAAACACAAAAGCAATTCTGCAGAATACGGTGCACAAAACTATTTTATACTTCAAAATGAAGCTTTTGCCACTTCAAGATTTACTCACAGGAGAACAGGTAACTTTCAGTTTCAATTCAATGGAGAAACATTGGATCTGAGCAACACTCAACACCTTATTGTGAAGATTAGGACATGTTTGTTTCCAGAGATGAAAGTTTGAGAGCAACCTGGTCCAAAACTTGAAAAATTGAGTTTTAACTGAAGGGTCTTCGCTTAATGATAAAATTTTCAACATATGTAGGCCGCACATCAGCTTCATCCAGGCCCGGATCTACAGGGGTGCAAAAGGGTGCATTGCGTCCTCATTTCAAATGGTTTGCACCCTCAGTTTTAGCGGCATTACAATTAGGGCAGGGTATATGACCCAAAATCCATACCACGATATGAAAAAGAAATATCACGATAACGATATATTTGACGTTATAATTAACAGATAAAATATTTCAAAATCCCAGCTTTACGCCTATTGGGAATTTCTTTCTCAAATTTGATCTACCCAAGCAACATACATCCTTCAGTTCATTTCACATTTGAAGCAGCTGCCCCTAAAGCCTCCACAGTCAGTGTTGATGCTGCTCTGATGGAGCGGAGCGTAGTATTAGCCGTGACCTCCGTCTGCCGCTGGTCCTGACTTCAGTCACATGCTCATGCTCATATATATCGCATCCACAACGATATCCAAAACTCATACCAGTAGATCGATATATGGCCCAGCCCTAATCACAATGTATGTTAATGGCAAGGGTGTCTATGTGCACCCCTATGAAACACAAATGCACCCTCAGTCACTGTTCTGGAGCCGGCTTCATCAATCCTTTACAGCCAAGACGCAGCAAAGATTTAGAGAAGCCACGTGTCATTAAGTGCACGGATGAGAGAATAAATCCACAGCAAACGTCTTACGAAGATTTAATGTACATTTATTCTTAACACGTGGAACATATAGTATAAAGATTTTCATACTGAATAAATGATATTCATTAAGCCAAAAAAAGGATAAGGAGGAATTTACATCAAGTTTTAGCTACATCATCTGTAATACAAATATGCAGAATCCGCATCACTGGAAAAAAATAAAATCAAATGGTTTCTTCATCAAGGTCTAGCTCCTCGTCGTTCTGAAAGAGCTCGAATGGAACCGCCACATGATTATTACAATCTACACCCAGAGTGAAGACAAACTCAAAACTTGAAGTGTTGGTTGGTGTGGGGTCAGCGGCTGAACACCACACCCCCGCCCCGCCCTCTGCCCTCTGCCCTGGGACGGCCCGAGGAGGAGGAGGAGGAGGGGGGGGCGGTCCTCAAGTAGTCACATGGCGTACTTGATGAAGAGAAACTCGTTAAAGATCAAAAATGGTGAAGAGCAACAGAAGTGGAGAAGGAGAGAGAGAAAAGTGTAATGTACAACGTATATACACTGCAGCTTGGACTGCGTCTAGAGCTGAGGATCAGTCCTAAAGAGGTGACTTTAATATAAGGGTCAAGTCATACAATCAAGGGACAAGAGGTCGGGGTGTTGTAGGTTCACCAGACTTTGGGGGGAAAGCCATTTTCTCTCTTGACATGAACTAAAACTGTTTAAAAACTACAGTTTGCTGCCAAGCCAGCGTATCTCAGTGTGAAACAGTATTATTACAGTATGTTTACAGTTCTTAAGGTGTACAGTACAGAAAAAAGTCCTACAATCTACTGCACAGGCCTCTCATGACAGGTATCTGTGGTTCCTGTGGGGCTGAGTATATAGCATCCAAAGTTACAGCAATTATACCACACCACAGTCTATGTAGCCTCCAAACATGAACCAGAATATTGTCACGTTGGCGTCGCCTTCTTCCCACCGACCCCCGAAGGAAGAGGCGACACATGGATCCCCCAAACTCACTGTAAACGGGACAGCAACTTTGGTTACAGTTTTTTTTTTCTGGAGATTTTTCTTTTCATTAAAAAACAAGTTCTTTTCGCAGGGCAGTGCACTCTGTCCTAAGCCTGGGTCCCAGTCCGCTCTTCTCTGACAGCATCATAAAATCCACAGCGACTTCATCATATTCCTTCCTTTAGTGAGAAGCAGGGGTAAAAGACAATGGAATCCCAGGTGATTTTGCATAAATTAAAAAAGAAAGGGACAGTCAGTTTAGCTCTCATCCACACTCACTCAACACTCACTCGCTCAGACAGTGGGGCGTAGGGTAAAGGACAGAGCGGACACTGTCCCCGGCTGTCATGACTGGCCAATCAGAAACAGTACATCACAGATGACCTGGGACACCATAGAGTTCATAAGAGGGGAAACTGAGATGTCCAGTAGCCTCGACTCGTACAAAGTGAACTCTGAGTGGTTTTCCTCCACCTTGGCGAGTGCGTGCAGGGCGCGGGCCGCCCTCCGCATCATGTCCACACTGGTGGGCTCAAAGTGGTGCTGCATCTGCAGCAGGGAGCTCTGGCTCTGCTGGTACTGTGTGGCTGCTAGACTGTCTTCAAGGAAGCCCAGCAGGTTTCCCACACTGCCTTTCTGCATGGCTATGGCCCGGGCCGCCAGGCTGTCCCCCTGTGCGAGGTTCGCCAGCAGCACCACAGCCATCTCTCGGCACACGGCCACCTTCCTCTCTCCGACCAGACGCACCAACGAGCCGTAGAGCTTCTCCAGGCGGCTGAAGGGCGGCGTGGCCAGAATCAGGTCCACATTGTTGTCCTGGATGCTCAGTTTGCTGAGAGTCTCGAGGACCAGTCTCTGGGGGGAAAGGGAGCCGTGGGGCCCCAGCGTTGGGAAGGGGTCCAGGGCTTCGGCCGAAGGGCACACTGCCCAGTGGAGCAGGCCGTCCAGCAGCGGCAGACATATGCTCTCAGAGTAGATGGACAGGTCCAGCTGGCCTGAGATGTTTGCTAATGTGACCAGGCAGTTCTCCCTCAGCACCTCTAGACAGTCCCACCACCACTCGTCCCGCTCGCAGCTCACACCCTCGTCTTCATCGTCCTCCTTCTCGTAGGTGACAGGTGCTTGCTTCCTCTCAGGGTGTCGGTGGTGCAGCAGGACGAGGCGTCCCAGCAGCAGCAGTAGTCCTGGGTGTTTGGACATCTCCAGATCGTTGCCTGGGACAAAGGACAGGCTGCGGATGATGTTGGACACACAGATGCAGCGGCGGGACAGTGAGTCCTGCCAGTCGGACAGAGTACACAAGGGCGTCTCGTCTTTACTGTGGGGCTCATCCTCCAGGATTTTGATGTTGCGGCGGCTCTGGAGCTCTGGGTTGATGCTGAACAGGTACTTTCCGTTCTCCTTCTGCTCCTCGGCCCCTCCGCGGACAGCCTCCTCTGTGACGGAGCCGGGCCGCGCAGACAGGACGTCATCGATGGTGGCGGTGACTGGCGCTCCGAGGGGCAGGGGGCTCTGGGCTGTGTCGGAGGGCTGGGGGGGCAAGGGAGGCTTCTCATCACTGTCAGGTTTGGAGGTGTCCAGGGATTCCACTGTTGCCTGAGGTACTGGGACTTTCTTTCGACTCTCTGTGGCTGTGCGCTTGCACCGTTTGAAAAGGTCCATGCGGCTCTCAAAGTGGGTCTGGATGTGTTCTGTGGTGTCCCCTCCGCCGATGCTCCAGTGTATGAGTCCACTGTCGAAGCTTTGCAGCTGCCTCAGCTTGGACGCGTGCTTAGTCAGGAAGGGGTTCCTCTTGCGGACCACCTTGATGGGCAGCTTGTCGAATTTGCTCGCCTGTCTGGGCTTCTCCGAGTGGACAGTGGGGTCCTGGGACCCTGAGGTAGAGCTAAAGGGTTCTTTGACAGAAGACTCAGTTTCCTTAAGGTCTTCTTGGTCCTCGGCAGACTTGTTCAGAGGGGAGTGCACTTCCTGCTTCACTGATGGGGTCTTATCCTCCGCCTCCTCCTCCTCCTCTTCTTCATCCTCCTCATCAGTGTCCATTATTTCTCCTCCCTCAGGCATCGGGATTTCATCATCAGAGTTCTCGTCCACTGCAAATGGATCCAGAAGAGTGCGCTGACCGGGGTCTCCCACTTCGTACTCCTTTAGGATCCCGAAGATCTCAATGAGGCAGCGCCTGTAGTACTCCACGACCAACTCTAGGAACCCAGGCAGCTGAGAAAACGACACAAGTTACCAACATGTCCAAGAACAACATCTATAACATCTGTACAGCAGGCACTTACAGCGCACAAGTTGAAAGTGGAAATGCTGCCGTCGTCATACAACAGGATGTTGATGGTGTCCAAGGCCCAAGTGCTTTCAGCGAGGAGACCAGACCTCAGAGACATCATGACCCTCCAGGCTTCAGGAGTGCCTGAAACACAGCAAAGAAACTGCTTTACTACTGAAAAAACAAAGGTATTTTCATCGCCAATACTTTTATCAATGCCACCCTTTCTCAGATTTCTTTGTCTTTTTATAAATAAACTTGGAAAAGGACATTTTAGTGTTCTGTGTTTGCAGCTTCAGTGGTGTGTGGAGAGTGGGCTTTTTATAACTTACCGATATCTTTCATGGTGAGCCTCTTGCGTGGCTTCAGATGGGGCTGGGAGGCCTCCACAGAGCCAGGAGGGAAGGCCACGTCTCTCCTGATGAGAGGCTGCTGCACAGGGGTCTGTCCGATGTGGGAGGCGGGCACCGGGGGCCCAGCCTTCTGCACTTTGATGCCCGGGTGCAGGTACGGGGACTTGCTGGGGGATGTCCTGCTCTCCATGGGTCGAGGCATGGGCGCGGGGCTGGACACCTGAGGAATGTGGTTCTGAGAGGTTTGGTAGGTGGAAGGCAGGGGGCGGGACATGGGTGGTCCGGAGCCTCCAGGGCCAAACGGAGGCTGTCGCTGGGCCATGTGGCCGGGCCACTGGCCCTCGTGATTCATACGCTGCTCTGAGGTCATCATGTCCTCGGAGCGGTTCATGCCGTGATAACCCGGACCTTGACCTGGGACAGGAGGACCCTGCCTGTTGGGGTAGTTAGAGTAGCCCATCTCATTACGACCCTGCCACATTGGCCCCTGGGGCCCATCAGGGCCTGAAGGCATGGGGCTGCCCATCATCTGAGGGGTCATGGAGGGCTGGGAGTTAGGACCAGCGGAGGATGGCACTCTGTCCCGGTTAAAGGGGAAAGGGAACTGGTTCTGTGGGCCAGGCGGTCTGCGCTCTCCTCCTGGGTATGTGTTGTACTGGTTGTACATTTCCTGTTGACCCTGTGGTCCTGGGGCCTGAGGGCCAGGCTGCTGCTGACCAGTGTACGGGACGTTGTACATTTCACCCTCATGACGCTTAGCAGGAGGACCATAAGCACCGTCGACCGGGCGCTTGTAGTTCTGAAAGAAAAATCATCAATTATTGTAAGCTCATGAACCTTATGAAAAACCTATGGTTTATATGAATAGAATAATAATTACTGTAGTAACGCATCACTGGCTAGACATGACGTCATTATAAACTTAGGTTTTGATTCTTAAACTCGTTAGAAGAAACACAGAAGTAGCATGAGGATGCTGGCCTCCAGTGAACATAATGTTCTCACCGGTTGCTGCTGTGGATACATTCCTGGCTGCTGATTAGGGTATGGGCCACCAGGGGGAGCTCCTTGTCCAGAGTACTGGTTGCCATAAGATTCGTGCCTAACAACGAAATGCATAATATTCATGATTTTATTCTCAGTGACACAATGACCGCATTAATTAAGAAGATTTGCTCGTTCATCAAAGTAAACCTAAAACAAAGAGACCAGACCTCTGCTGTGGCGGAGGGCGGCTCGGTGAGTACATCCCAGCGTCGGCTCCTGAAGGCATCATGTTGGGCTGTGGACCTCCAGGGCCCATGCTGCCGTCAGGGCCCAGGCCCGGCTCCTGCCTGTAGCACCAAAACAGTACATTATCCCAGTGAACTTTGACTGTTCATACAGATGTTTTAAGATCCTCTCAAAATATTATAAGACCTCTAGCCGTGAACGTATTTACAGGGTCTAGAATAGATTTCTAAATTAAGTGCAGAATGTATTATTTCCAGTCTTATAATGTGCTTGATAAAATCCTATTACTGCATAGAATAAAGAGATGATGGTTTACTGTTGCCTTTTGTCTCTTCACTGGGCTGCAGGGGTGTATTAGCGATGGGGCAACTTACAAAATTAACAATTCTTTTAATTAACTTTAAAGACTTGTTAAGAAGCCCTGTTTTATAGGAGAACCATCTTACCAACAATAATAATATACCTTCGCTCGTATCCATAGGGGTACTGCTGTCTCTGGTTCATCTGCATGTTGCCCATAGGTCCAGGGGGGCCCCGGTTATACTGCTCTGCTATTCCACTGTTGGGGCCCGGCTGCATGAACTGCTCTCCAGCTGCAGGAGAGACGGAGCACAGTGAGAAGTCACACGGTGTTCCTGAGCTCACAGGTAAATGATCAAGTCAATGTCTGACTTGTTTACAAAGTGAGAGCTTGGACTTGTTAGCTTGAATGTGCCGTTTTATCATTAGCTGCTCTGTTTATCGTCACCTACAGCACGGCGCTTGTGGAGTCCAGTGTCACAAACCTGTTGAGGAGTGCGGCACCATGTCTCCGGTGTCTGTGTTTGAGCGTGGCATCTCACACTCTTCTTGCACATGCTTTCTTTTCTGAAATCTTGTCCAAAGCTGCTCAGAAGCTAAAATACTGCTCCCAAATCCAAGGTTTTGGATGCACGCTCTGCCTGGTTCTGGCCACACCGTAGCATGACACACATATGTAAAGCACCTACGACTGCAGTGTGTAACTAGTGTTGTTCCGACAGATTTAGATTTATTTGTCATCGTTACAAATGGCAACGAAATTACATTTAGAGCATCACTCAATCAATCAATCAATCTGTGGCACTGATGTTAGTGCCTTATCAAAAGTCCAGGTGCAAAATGTAAGCAAATACACATTAGCACATAGAATGTAAACAATACTCAAAGGTAGGGGCATGTAAACATAAAGACACGACACAAGGCAGCATAGTATAGATGTTATGTGTGTATGCTGCGTCAATACACAGTCCAGTTTCATATCAGGTTAGTTAACAGTAGCAGTAGTATAGAGTAGTTGTATGTTTGTTGTACCAATGCACAGTCCAGTTCACAATTATGGCAGGTGTTGGATAGTGGAGGATGCAGTGGCGAGAGGACAGTGCTCATTGAGGAGTCTGATGGCCTGGGGGTAGAGGCTATTGGCCTTTCTGCTGGTTCTAGCAGGGAGATACCATTTTTTCTCATCCGATCCGATACCGATATTTGGACTCAGAGTAGTCGCCGATACCGAGTACAACTCCAATACCACGATGTAAACAAAAACACTAGCAAAAGTCTGTGAAAAGATGCCAAAGCCCATAGCACATGGCTCATTCTGCATATAACATGTATTCTGTCAGTGTTCTGTTTCTACTCTAAAGATCAAATTAAAGCAAAAAAGCAAACACAAATGTATCTGCTGTGATCATTAGAGGGTTTAGTGTTTGCAGAGCCCAGAAAAAAGCCCAGAAAAACACATTGTGGTATCGGATAGGTTTTGGTTCAGGTACTCGCCGATACCGATACCTGAAAAATCTGTGGTATCGGCA
>OMNZ01094047.1:3745-17437 GCA_900303255.1 Lesueurigobius sanzi
AGAAGAAGAAGAAGAAGAAGAAGAAGAAGAAGAAGAAGAAGAAGAAGAAGAAGAAGAAGAAGAAGAAGAAGAAGAAGAAGAAGAAGAAGAAGAAGAAGAAGAAGAAGAAGAAGAAGAAGAAGAAGAAGAACTTTATTTACAGTTTTACAGACATAGTCACAAAGCGCTATACATGAGATGATTTTGATTTCACTCCAGTGGTAACCAGCTGCCCCTTGAGGCAGACCGACAGAGGTGTGCCAACGGACCCTCCGATCACCACCATTCACTCACCCAGACATCATTCATCCTTGCCTATTGTACATTAGTGGTGGGGGAAACCGGAGCACCTGGAGGAAACCTACGCAGACACGGGGAGAACATGCAAACTCCACACAGAAGGGCCCCGTCCTGGCCCGGGATCGAACCCGGGATCTTCTAGCTGTGAAGCAAGCGCTAACCGCTGCGCTACCGTGATGCCATGGAAAATACAAATTACATTTAACAATGGGGTTCCTGAGGTGTTGGTTTGGCCAACACCTCAGGAAGAACAATTCCCCCTCACACAGAAGTTGATGCCTGTTTATTCCCTTCCCCTTTTTTTCGAGTTTAGAATAGAGATGGCTACAGGTATAAAGGAGACCAGAAGGCACGTAACATAATTCATCATGAGCATCATTAGCCCGAATGCTCCAAGCCTTCTGTGTCACCTGTCCAGAAAATAGGTCAGAAAGAGGAGTCTGAGAAGATCCCAAGATCTCTTTAAAAGAGGTGACTAAAGCTGGACACACACTCGAGGATTGTTAGCCAGATTTTTAGTCTTAGGAGGCGTGGCTCAATAAAAACTTTCTCTCAGAGCGTGATCTGGTGGGACTCCTCGTGTGTGTGTGTGTCCTCATGTCTGTCCTTAAGTGTGTGTGGTCTGTGCACAGATCTTTAGTCTCAAAAGATTTAAAATCCTCTAGTGTGTGGGCACCTTAAGTCGCTGGTCCTCACTTCTTGAAAGAGGCTTTGTTGGAGCCGATACGCGTGGAAGAAACCAGCAACATGTTGTGTGAGGAGTGCCTTGATACTTCATTTTTCTTTTCACGATTATGTTTGTACAAGAACTAATAAAATAAATCTATAAGTTAGTAAAAGTTTCTTAGGCTACCTTTACATAAAAACCATCTGAACTCCGCATTTAGACAAGTTTTTAGGGGATATCTGCATGCAAATGGAAAAAGGTGTGTGAAACTTCACATTTATCGATGCAGTACAGTCCAGATGGCTCGGTGGCAACATGTTTGTCATGCCACTGTCGACTCATTTTAATACAATTGTACACATTTTTAGATTTCTTTTTGCAGTGCTATAGCTATTTTGAGGAGACACTGGCCATTTGAGGCACATTTATGATGACATATAACACCCATAAACCAAATGTATGCACTATTGGGGACCCCTGATGGTCTCGGGGCCCTACGCAGCTGCATAGACTCCTTATTAGGCGGGGCCGGCCCTGTCAGTCCTCCAATTCCAGTTTGAAAATCTGGTCACCCTGCATTAGTCTGCAAGGAAAGTATAATTCGCATAGCTTCTAATTGTTGGGATAGTCATTTCCAAAGAATGTGTGCAGACAGTAAAGCTGCATGATTAAGGTCTCATACCAAGGAGGTTGCACACAAGTGGTTCATTCTGCCCCTCCACCCTGTCTCACATGTTTGGTCCTGGAGCCAGGCAGACAGGGGAACATTCACGCACATGGGCCTCCTGTTTGTTTATTATTAGGCAGCGAGGGGCGGGGCTGGGGAGGGGGCTCGTCTCGCCATTGGCCGCCGTGCACCCGCCCTCATTTTGATTGGCCTGGACTTGCAAGAGACTAGCAGGAGGTTTTGAAGGCGCTCAGACCCAACTCATGACCCTGCCGCTGAGGTATCGGGCTGCACAATAGTCCGAGACATGCTCTTCTTTTTTTTTCTTTTCTCTTCCTGACAATGGCATTCTTGGGAAATGGTCGAACGTGGGGGGCCTCACCTTGTGTCTTTGTTTTGTGAGAGCTGAGAGGTTCTGGCACTGTACACTCTGTACTTTACGGAGCTGGTGCAAGTGTCCAACTGTGTACAAGGAAATAAAAATATGTGCTTCTGCCAGAGGAGGAAGGAGACACTCAGTAATGTTAATGTTAATGCAAAACGATGATCAAGTGTGTCATATTTGCAAAGAAGCTTACTCTCCATTGTTCACCTGGAGACAAATAAATTACCTAATCTTTACAATAATGTTTGTATGTATTTCTCTGAATCAACATTTCTCTATAGAACTATATTGGGAATTGTAACTTCAATGATCATTTTCTCAAAATGCATGTTTCTCACATTGCTGTGTATTACTTTTCTTTGCTGCCGTTCTCATTATTAGCAGTGCTTAAATGCAAAACTGAGCAGCTGTAACAGGAAACCAGCAACATGTTTTACAATATATTGACATGTATTAGCCCATTACAATAAAGCCTTTTTAGAAAATGTAAATAGAGAATTATAATGTGCGAGGAGTGCCTTGCTTCTTCGTTTTTCTCTTAAGCTGTAACAGGAATTTGTCCTACCGCCCTGTGTTGTAACTGGAAAATGCACTTTGAAACCATTGGAAACCATGGCAACCAAGCTAATTCAGAAATTGGCAATTGATTAATTGATTTAAGGCGTTGCTAAAGACCTTTTTATATTGTAAGGCATTTGGGTAATTGTTGATATTAGTCATGATTCATGATTTTTGAAACGTGACTCATTATGCAGCCTGATGCTTTCTGTGACGCATTTTTGTAACTAGAAAATGAGATGCCCAGACTTGCCGATCCACACACACTTCTTACAGATCTTCCTGGGGGATCCCAAAGTGTTTCCAGGCCAGCATAAAGACATTGTCTTTCCAGCGCGTTCAACCGAGATTACCTTCTAATCTATATAATAATAATATAATAACGGCTTAAGGTGGCCTCACACTAGAGGATTTTTAATCTTTTGAGACTAAAGATCTGTGCAAAGACAACACACACTTAGGACAGACATGAGGACACACACACACACACATGAGGAGTCCCACCACAGATCATGCCATGAGAGAAAGGTTTTATTGAGCCACGCCTCCTAAAACTAAAAATCTGGCTAAAAATTCTCTCGTGTGTGGCCACCTTTACACTTGCATTACACTTTTCAAGCCTAATTACCAAGTTTCTCAAAGTGTTTGCACTGTAGACATTATTCATTCTGTCCATACTCAGTGGTGACCGAAGTGAGGCTGCCATTCTGCGCCACCAGCCCCTCTGACCACCACCAACCATTCACTCTCTTACTCTCATTCATTCTAACCGATTGTACATGTTTTTGGTGATAGGGGACACCGGAGCACCTGGAGGAAACCAGACATGGGGAGAACATGCGAGCTCACCACATGCAAAAGGCCACGCAATGTGCTTCAACAACTTCTATAATGATACATGTACGTGTGCATGTCTGTAAATGCTTTATCTGTGCATTTTGTCACATTCAGGGTAATAATATTTGCTAAAAGCACTTCTTGGGGCAGATGCTGTGTTAGCCTCTTAAGCCCATGGCTGTTTTTTCCGAATTTGGTATACATAACCTTGACAGCTTGTAAAATGTCTAAAATGTTCATATTGCTCTCATATGATATGAATGTCTATGGGGAGACTGTAGATGTGAACATTTTCAAGAAAATCATAGTCTAGGCGGAATCCCATTGTAATAAATAGGTCATAATTTGGCACTTTTTGGCCAAAATTTTTGGTTCAAAAATTTGCTCATAAGATACAGTTTTTCCAAGAAAAAAAAAAATACACTTTTTTGTGAAAAAATAGATTAAAATTAAAAAGGATTGTCTCTAAAAGTGGCAAGTCCCCAAAAACGGGGACCTTAGGGCTTAAAAGGTTACAATATTTTAAAACATCTTTCAAAGTTTCAAGGTGAACTTTTGAGCACAAAATAAAAATAAAATCTGGCTCTATCCATTATTCTGTCGTTGAAAATGTTGGCAATTTTGGCAATTTTTAAAGCTTAAAATAAACAAGGATTGTCTCTAAAAGTGCCAAGTCCCCAAAAATGGGGACGTTAGGGCTTAAGAGGTTAATTTGACTATACAAACTGTGAAAAATAAGTGAATACAAAAATAAATGACATGTAAACAAGTAAAAACCACCAAGTATCTGTTATTATATCATCTTTTTATTAATGTTATCTACTTCTCAATATCTTTTTTTTTTAACAGCAATATCCACAAAATATTAACAGTGTGCAAGAAAACATGAGCTATGGCACATCAGAGAACAGTTACAAAAAATAGATATATTTTCTTCATAATCAAGGCCAAAAAGATACAGTATGCATACACAGGAGATCCAAACAACAACAAAACAAAACGCGGAAGGGCTCGGGGCCGACGCAGCCCATATGACAAATCTGCTCCCAAGACTCCACCAAAATGGTCCGGGGCGCGCGTTACGTCACAACCCCGGTGGCACCCTCGTGTGTCGCGCGCCAGACGCCGTAAGAAAGTCTGCTCTGCGGATCTGGCAACCATCAGGAAACCAGAACGGAAATCGGGTACGCGCCACTTTAAGGCAATAACAGCCCAATCAGGGAAAAACAGTTTGGAGGATCTCTGATTGTTTAGCCCAACCAGCAATGGAATGATTCGAGATGACACAGAAATAAAAAATAATAGTAATAAAAAGATGTCAGGCATGGTTAGGACAACTTGTGTGCGTGTGTTTGTATGGACATAATATGGTCTTGTCTCTGCAGTTGCAATCCTTCGTATAACCAAATGCAACGTGTGTAAATGATCTGAACAAAAAACTTCAATTATATGTTGAATGCACCTCAAAAAATCCCCCCGTAAACGACATAAATGACTTTAAAGTACTTGAATAAAGATCATTTACGAGTGGCAGGGTTAGTCTTTAGTTACTTTCTTCTTGATGGTACCTTTCTCCATCGTGAGATCAATAAAGGACTATCTTATCTTATCTTAGTTTAAAACAGAATTTTCGATTTTCTCACACTTCATGTGTATATTGTTTTTTAAAGGCGACTAAAGCCACCTGCTTCTTCTTGGGTTTAGACCTGATGTTGTAGTGGTTTAGTCTAGGTCAGGGGTCTCCAACCTTTTTCACCTTGCGAGCTACTTTTGCGTAACAATAATGGCAGCGAGCTACTTAAACTTCAAAGAAACATGTGTAAGTAGGCCTCTGGGACTGCCAAGATGAACATTCAACTCGATAAAAGAAAATTACAGTAGTTTCTGCTTTATACTTTGCTATGTTTGGAGATATTTTTCCCAGAACAACAAAAATGCATCTAAAAAGTGTCATCAAGCGCATGTAGAAATGTAGAAAACCTTTGGCGAGCTAGTTGGAAATTTTTGGCGAGCTACTGGTACTGGCTGGAGATCCCTGGTCTAGGTTAACACCTGTTTTAGTCCCAAGTTTCAGTCCGTACTTAAATCTCATTTGGCGGCCTTAAAGCTGGACACACACTACAGGATTTTTAGCCAGATTTTTAGTCTCAGGAGGTCCCCGCTCCCTGGAAAGTTACAAGTCAGGTCTCAGGAGAGGGGAGCCGCTCACACACACGTTTTTTTTTTTGTGGTATTTTTCCACAATAAACAATGTTTGTAAAATGATAAATGCTTGTATTTCATTCTGTTTATTGGGCGAAATGTTACGAGGTGTGGCTTTAAAATAACTGTCTTTAGCTTGAAGAGGTGACACAAAAAGTCATGCATGTTCCATTTAACCTCTGAAACCCTATAGGACCCAAATTAGGCACTTGCTGGGATTTAAGGGGTTAACTAAACTCAACTTGGATTCATGATAAATTATCCTAATTCAGGTTATTTTAAGTCAATCACATCATTCAGGATGGTCATTTCCCCCCAGTGCAGATTCTTGCAAGGAAATGAGCCTAGAATCTCTAATATATTACCAATATAAAAATGTATATCATTTTAGTACTGAATTGCTACATAGTTAAATAGAAATAATAATTCCGAAAACATCATGAGTAAGTTTCCTCGATCCATACCAGGGTTTCATGTCCTGGCAGCATGCTGAAATCCTCAGGTTTCACCGTGCATTGTTATGCTATTACATCAGCTGCCCTTTCGCTCACTCTCCCTCACAATGGTGACAACGGCAAAGTCAGGCAACAAAGGCTTTGGCAATAAATAGCAAGTTTTTCAAGGAAGCGAGCCACAATAAGCAGCATTGAAAAACATAATGAAAAGATTATCATGTAAATTTAACATTACATAATAGGAAAAAAGGCTTTATTGACGCCTCGCCTGTGACTGTCTGGAGGCTTACTGTACCATCTGTTTACACGGGAGCAACATATTTGTGTAGGGAGCTTTTAGTCAATGACAGGTTGATGAAAAATAGTACTGACTTGGATTTGACCTTTGCTTGGGACTAGGAATGTCGAGATTAACCGGTTTTACGCTGCAAAAAGTGATACCTCGATCAGTTAAATTTACTTGGATTCAGAAAATGTTTAATATTTCGAGTAATTTTGCAAATAGAACAAGCTGCCACAGACTATGATGGCCAGTCTTCCAGGCCCCACCCCTATTTCTGTTCCTTTCATGAATCATAGTGACTACTCCAAGTTTCATAGAAATATATGCATGTTTCCTGGTAGCTCAATGGACTGGAATATTTTCATATTGACTATTGACTAATCGTTGCACAGTGTTACTAACCTTCACCTCTTTTTGATCTGTGCACAAAATGTCAACCCCAAATGCCATGGCTCATTATACAGTACATCCCACAGGCTTATTATAGGATATCTCATTTGAAAGGCATGGTCTTCTAGTTTCTGGAGATATGTGTATGTTCTGGCAGATAATTTTACTTACAACTCAAAATGACTGAAAATAGAGCAATGTTAACTCATCAAGATAGCACTTTTTGCAGTGTGTACTCAGCGACAGGTTAAATAGTCCAATTGTAATTTAATTCTGAGAGCAATTGGATATTTTTTTCATTTATTTAAGGGTAAAAAACTTACACCACTGGCACTGAAGAAAATTCCTAGTCTGTGAAGCCTTCATTGACAATGGCAATAAATTCTATTCCGATTCTGATTTCTTGAAATTAGTTTCTCAAATAAATCGAGGGGAAATGTACTTATTTTATTACAATTTCTAGATTGCTTTTTGCAGTGTACACTATGGCAACCCCAGAAGCATAAAGATAGTGGCAAATACCAGCATGCTTTACCATTTCTGTGAGCATTTACTACCAATATAAGCAATGATCAGCCCAATCTCAGACTCCAACCGCACTGCAAAAAGTGATATGTGCCTGTGATTTGAACAGATAAGTAAAACTATCTGCCAATGGAACATGTATTTTTGCACTTATATTAAGAAAAATGCACGTCAAATTACAGAATAAATCTAAATGTATGTGAAATTATATTCTTTTTCTTATAGTAAATGCAACAATGCTTACAGACAATTTTACTTTTCAAGTCAAAAATACTCAAAATGAGGTCACATATTCTGAATTCAAGCACATTTAACTTTATGACATCACTTTCTGCAGTGCACACAGTCTGCAACAACATCCTTCACGAGCCTCCTGACCTCCCCACGAGTCACAGAGGCCAGACATGCCGCTCTGACGCACCGCCTCGCATGACCCGCGCTCTGGTCCGGTCAGGCTAACCGTGACCTGGATCTTACAGCTGTACTCTTACAACGCGAACCATTCAACACCACAGAGAGCAGGCCGACAACTCCGCACACGAGAGAGGAATTCGGGAAATAATATTGCAGCCTGGGAGTTCAGTTTTGGAAGGATGAGAAGCACATTGCTGAATCATAATTATACACGAGGTCAATGTATAACAATTATGTTTACTCCATTCTCATACAAATACCGCACGCACTACTCATCACCCACAACTTCACTTTGTCACGTAAAGTCAATACTGAATGAAAACAAACTCCCTGTCACAGTAATCACCTCGAATTAACACCTTGACTGTATCCTCCCCTCTGTACAAACAGTCATGCCCCGAATCCTTTTCGCGCTGCCGTAGGGACTGACACCTCTCAGCCTCGAAACGGGAGCGGGCGGGTCACGGTGCCCCGCTGACGAGAGAGGAGCAGGCCAAATCGCAGCGGGACGGGGCCGCCACGCTGTCCGTCAACAGCCCCTTAGCCCGTCGGAAGCGGCCCGGCCCCGCACTCGAAACCCCCTCGAAAACGACGAGTGCGCGAAATGGCCGGAACCCAGTGTGTGTCACCGATCGTCCTCCGTCAATGCCTTCGCCCTCATGACCCCTCGGAGCTAAAAAGGGCGTGAGAAACGTGTTTGTGTGAAAGTTGTCCTAGATGCCCGATCGCTAAACGAAATGAGAAGAAAAAAACATGGCGGAGAGGCGAGAGAGAGGAGGAGAGGTTGGTTGTAGCAGCAGCTGAAACGCATCGACGCTAAAGGTGGATGTGAAGATCGCAGGGTTGTCTCGATTGAGAACAAACAGGTCAATGCAAAATCTGTGGTTTTAAACGGATTGGGAAAGATACAGGTTTTGGCAATCGTGACGTTATTGCTGATATTAAAGGGTGCCCATGTTGGAAAAGTCTTCAACAACGCCCATCGAGGGTAGAGCATCGACATGGCGGCCCAGCGACTGACCATGTGGCACTAAAGGATGGGTGAGATGTAGAGGAGAAATTTCTCTACTGGAACAATAAATAAATATACGATTGAGGTCAGGGTTAGGCAAGTGGAGGGAAGATTTGCTACACGCCCGAACCTCCCAATTATAGCTCGAAGTAAAGCGCAACTTCCTACAAATGCATAATACATCATATATGACCTAATAAGTAGTCATGAAAGTATTGACAGTATTTTACGGATTTTAGAGTACTCTAGCTATTTGAGCTCTGGCTTGTGTAATAATATTTCTCAAAATCATTTCAGGGTTAGCGGTTCTAAACGGGAGGGCTTGCTGGATTTCGTCTCTGGGCCTGACGTCGCCTACCCCTGCTTTAGATGAAAGAATACAATATCTTCACTTCTAATTTGCTGCCTGCAGATCTCTGTTGTACCCACCAAACACTTATGCGTCTTTAGGTGTCATTGCTTATGCCCTAAATGTATTGTATTGTACAACAAAAACCTTCTTTGGAACAGTTTCTTTCTATTTATCCATAAACCTCTACCAACCAACCTTTTTGCTCTCGACCAGAACAAAACGAATTAGAAGGGAATCCTAACACTGCTGCAACGCTGACCGACAGAACTACCCTTCATCGGTGCGTAATCCCAAAACCAAACAAAAGCTTTCGTTTCTATCCCTTGTGAAGTTTGACGCATCCTCTTCATTTGTCAATGCCGCTAAAACCAACCTCCGCTCGCAAGCCTCAATGACGTGAACGGTCAAAAAATAGGAGGTGACGACAGACAGGAACTTCGACTGACATGGAGGAAAAGAACAAGTAAAAAACAAAACCGAACACCCACAGAGGGGACGCCGTGTTTAGATCTTGTATCTTACAAACACTGTACAGGGTAATACTCAACTGACCAGGATCCATGGACTCCATAGAAAGAAGGAACTCAAAAAGAAAATTCAATACGGCTACTCTCAACTGATCACTTCTGCACGTCTCAAAGAAAGTTTTTACACTTAGTTTGTTTGTCGCAACTTCATATTTTTTTTTTATCTTCTGTTGTTTTTTACAATCAAGTTTGGTTTGTCAGAAAGAAGGAAAGTTGTAGAGGAAGAGGAAGGGCGTAAAAAAAGAAGACACGCTGCATTTGGGGGAAATTTTCAGGAGTCTAACCCGGTACAAATCAAAAAACACTAAGCACCTTCATGTGAAAATTTCACATAGTGCAGACTATTGCACCTCCAATCAGGGTAAAAGGACATAGAGGCGCCTTCATTTTCCGGGATATCTTTTTTTGGGGGGTATTTTGGGGCACGTCTCATCTGAAATATCACCCTCGATAAAAAGAAAAGTCATAGGAGGCGTGATATGTAGCAAAAAATCGAAGTGGCGTTCCCCCTGGGTCAATACTAGGACCGATGCAGTTTCGTTAAAACTTGAAACCCGATCCGCCAGGGGCCAGCACTTAAAAATACTGCAAAAGAATAAAAAGAAAAAGCTCAACTTTGTCTGATAAGTTCAACAAAAATATCAAAACCTACATTTCATCCACAAACTCTTAAGAAAAACGCGGTAAACGATTCAGGTTTTTGTGTTTTTCCACACAGACGCGTGTAGGTGCAGAGCTGTTTTCACCTCGGACGTCGAAGGAGCAGAGACACGCGTGAAAGCAAACCTGCATCTATAGTGGAGAAATATCTGTACAAGTTTGGCACAGCTGGAGATTTGGCTGAGGCCTGTAGGCGGCCATATTGGGTAGGTCACAGGCAGAGGGACCCAGAGCCAGATTTGAGTGGGATCATGCTAGCTCTAGGAACTAAACACAAAAAGGCTTTAGCCGCTCGCTCCAAAGTTGCCTGTCATGATTTCACACAGGCAGGTTTAAGGTTGTAAGAGTCCCACACATATTTCTAAAAGGTTTTCTCTTTGATGTGAGATGCTAACTTCATTGGCAGAAGCCTGAACACACACTTCCACTTCTTCTTTCTTTACCAAATATTACCTTAGGCTCCCTTTATTTGCCGATTGGAGTAACACCAGCAAATGAACTCTACCAAAGCACCTTTAAACAGTGATAAACAGCTTTGAGGAACAGGGAGCACATGGTACTTGCCGCCCCCTATCTGTAGCCAAGAAGTATGGCGTGTTTAGGCTATTTTGGGAGCGAGTGTAATGCAAGAGAGCAGGGCTTGTAAAAAGAGGTGTGTTTTCTCATACGGAACGCAAACTAGAGGTCAAATTAGATCAAATGTGTGTTTCTGTGTGTGTTGTTATTGAGTGTACGGGTAAAAAGAGGAGAGCTATAGGATGATGCAGGGCTTCTTGTCCTTGAAAGGGTTTTCAGAGGTGGGCACCCCAACGAGCAGAGGGTCGTTACGAGCGTGTTGCTCACAGTAACTCATCAGGTCTGTGGCTGCTTTAGAAACCTAAGAAAGAGAGAGAGAGGAATCAGGATGTGTGGTGGTTCAGACATTCACGCAGTCACTGATAGAATAGAATAGGTTGTGTTCATGTAAAGAAAATCTATTGGAGGGCAGGTGCTAATACAACTCTGGGAGAGAAGCACTTTTTAAAAATAAATTTGCCAAAAAGAAAATTGACAAATTGTTGTACTTGTCATTATTTGTTAGTGATTGGATTCACAAACCTGCCATACTATTCTTATGGTGGAAAGTCCTTTCTACTGGCCAACATCACGTACATGTTTTTGAATATTGTCACCACTTTTTGACACCTTTATGAGAAAATAGTCAGACCTTTTTTCATATGTGCTGGTGAAAAAGACATTGAACTTTGTGACTGTTTTTTGTTTCATGTGGATTGGCCATAGCTGTCAAGTATCCCGTTTTAGCCGTATTTCACCCCTCTTTCCCACCGTCTTCCCGTATTAGTATTATCCCGAAAATTTCACGTAATATAACAATATAATAATACAAAACGCTCTCTCCTGACTGAACTCTGTCACTAGCTTCGCGAGAACAGTCTCCTGCAGCAGACTGGGCGGCTCTTATCGCGAGGTTTGTGCGACATGTTTGGCCGGGAAACTATTTTACCCCTAAGGGCAAATTCCCCCTTATTTCCAAATCCAAAACTTGACAGGTATGGGATTGACCCAGGAGTTACAGAGAAATTAGCAATAAACTAACACTAGAAATCTGCATTGTGACAGTTACCATAGTTGCTGCTAGAATTGAAAAATAATGAAAAAGGC
Organism: Lesueurigobius sanzi; assembly: GCA_900303255.1. Taxonomy (NCBI): domain Eukaryota; kingdom Metazoa; phylum Chordata; class Actinopteri; order Gobiiformes; family Gobiidae; genus Lesueurigobius; species Lesueurigobius sanzi. The sequence goes on from OMNZ01094047.1 coordinate 15,621, forward strand.
TTGTTGGGGCCAATACGCGAGGAAGAAACCAACAACATGTTTTAAAAGATTATTAGCGCAGTACAATGAAGGCTTTTTAGAAAATGTAAATAGAGAATTACAATGTGGGAGGAGTGCCTTGGTTCTTCGTTTCTCTTAAGTTTCTGTTCTGTTCACCTTCCCCAAAAAACTACTTTTGTGGTGCTGACTTCCTAAGCACTCCAAAAATGTATTTCAGTCCCAAAGTCCCTTCATATTGTTGCAATAGGTTAGGTATTAATGTAGAATTATTACTAACCTTAATGCGTTCGATTCCTGCCTCGATCCTCAGCTGTTCCACCAGTTTCCGGGCCTGGGCGATATTGTTAGTGGTAGACATACTGATCCATCAGAAGACACCAACACCTAAGAAAACTGCAGCAAAGAGAAAATACACAACAATAGTCATTTTCTACTTTCAATATGCTACCACTGTTTAAACAATAATAATTCATTCATTCATTTGAGTATTTTGAATATTTTCAGGCTGGCTTGCCGGACTGACTCCATGTATGAGATACATTGGAAGAGGTTGCCTGGCTCAAACTCTGGTGAGAACGCTTCCAGACCAATCACAGCACAGGAGGCGGGAGTTAGCGATGCATTTTCAGTGTTGTTGCGCCGTGGGCTGGCTTGCTAAACGCAGTAGGAAGAGTGGGGGGAAACATCAGAGCAGCCAGTTGTTGTGGTTTTAAAGACAAGTTCAGCTCATTCAAAACAAAAGATAGGGAAGCGGCCGCCATCTTGACTAGTTTGTAGACTGTGAAAATGAGGCATCGCTAACTCCCGCCTCCCGTGCTGTGATTGGTCTGGTCTTGGTCTGGTCACCATGAGTTTGAGCAGCCAACGGCACAATCCCAGACTGTCTTCCAATGTATCTCATACATGGAGTCAGGCTGGTGACGCCAGGCTAAGAGGAAGTTGGATCATTGTTGGAAGTTAGATAAGTCTTCCATAGTGTACATAAACAAGACACTGTCCATCTAAAGAGCTCATTTGGACAAACCTTGATACAATTCTGCCATGAAGTAAGTATTTTTGCACTTAAAATAAAATATACAGTATATAAGTACATTGAGATGTTCATTTCATGTGCAATTAGATGTTTTGACTGGCAGATTTGTCTACTTACCTACGCAAATCATGGGTAAATTTACTTATTCTTTAAATATGTAATATTCTAAATTGCTTTTTGCTGTGTATTATCTATTTTCTAACAACTCAAGCCTCTCAAAATGACTAAAGTAGGATGACCAGATGTCCCAGTTTACCCGGGACAGTCCCAGTTTACCCGGGACAGTCCCAGTTTACCCGGGACAGTCCCAGTTTTGAGCCCTCTGTCCCATGTCCCTGTGAATTTATCTGAAACTTCATTTGTCCCAGTTTTACACAACCCCTGTCCAAGTTGTCCCAGTTTTTCACCAGTGCCTTGTCCAAAGCCGCATATTTACTTCATACTTTATGACTTTTGATCAAGACAAAAAATGTGACAAAAAAAATGCAGGAAGAATTAGTTAGGTTAGGTTAGGTAAACTTTATTGTCCTCAGTGGGGAAATTTGTTACCAAAAAATTCGAGCAAAAAGCAATAAAAATGTGAGACAAATTATGAAAAAATGACAAATAGGGAAGAAGAAATACAAAAGAATGATGAAAAATTGCAAAGATGACAAAATCACGAAAAAAATGTTGAGAAAAATTGCAAAAAAAAAAAAAAAAAAAAAAAAAAAAAAAAAAAAAAAAAAAAAAAACATATTGACAGATCATTTTACTGACACAAATCAAGGTTAAATCAACCCTA
>OMNZ01094049.1:0-10558 GCA_900303255.1 Lesueurigobius sanzi
CTTGTCAAGTAAGATTATCTGCCAATGGAACAAGTATTTTAGCACTTCAGTTAAGAAAAAAATGACTTCCTGCACTTAAAATGAGATAATAAATCAAAGTTGACTTCAAATTATATGATTTTTCTTATTATAAGTGCAAAAATACTTATTCCATTGGCAGATAATTTTACTTGGCAAGTCAAAATTACTCAGAATAACGTCAAATATTCTGAATTCAAGCTAATTTTACTTATCAATATATCTCTTTTTGCAGTATATAAATAAGATCCAAAATTTCCTATTTCATTATTACAAATTTGCATTTTTTTGGCCAAAAAGTGCCAAATTGTGCCCAATTTGTTACAATGGGATTCCGCCTAGACTATTTTAAATCAAAACCTCAATAACTTTTCAATTATTTATTGTTACAGATAAACAGTTGGTAAAAAGTCAATAATTATCATGTAGTTACTACTTTTGATGTTTATTTTCTTCTTTACAAAGTAAACAAGCTGCTGACCTGCTGTAATGTGTGTTTTTTTTTTAGGCGGAATTCATATTTTCTGTCTTTCAACCTCAATTACTCATTCCCACTATGATTTTCTTGAAAATGTCCACATCTACAGTATCCCCACAGACATTCATATCATATGAGAGCAATATGTACATTTAAGACATTTTACAAGCTGTTAAAGCCTTCCAGAGGATATGTAGACCAAATTCGGAAAAAACTGCCACGGGCTTAAGAGGTTAAGTCTTTCATCTGACTGAGATTTTTACATTTTTTGCCAACACTGTCTAAAACCAAACATGCATGATGGAACTTATAAATGTGCAGAAGTTCAGTTTTAGTGATAGCTTTCCTAATTTAGTTATTTTTTTGGCCTTGGTTTGGTTCTGATTTAGTGTTTTCTGAGTCTTCTATTGACACAATTTACTGAAAAAAAAGAGTGTCTGAATTGAATGGAAAGGTATATCGTTATCGCAATATGCATGCCCGTATCGCATATCACAAGTGTTTTCAATATCGTGCAGCCCTACCCATAATCCTTGCATAAAAAAGTAGAAATTGAACTTGAGACATAGCTTTTATTTTTACACAGGAGTTGATATGAGGCCTAAAATACAAAAAAATCACCAATCCTCAAGTATTCAAGTGTCACAATTGTGGGAATATTATTTTGTTTAATTTTGGTTTCCTTAAGGGGAACATTCAATTCAGAAAAGGCTATAGCAACCAGCATTAAAAGCATGTTGTGAATAGTTAATGAGGTGTCAATATTTGATACTTAAATTACTGAGACGTGGAGCAAAAATATTAAAAGGGTATGTAAACTTTTGACCACAACTGTATAGCAAAGTAAGGTAAAATGCTTTATTTTTCGATCTACAACTGCACGAAATTGGTAGATGAATAGGTCAGATGAATAGTTAGTCCTGAGCCACTGCGACTCAGTGTGCCACCACCAAGGGCCAACCTGACCAGCAAGTTTTGGAGGTAGAGGAAACCAGAGCACCCAGAGGAAAACTATGCAGACAAGGAGAGATCATGCAATCTCCACACAGTCAGGGATTCAAACCCAGGACCTTCTTGCTGTGAGGTAAGAGCGCTCTCATTTCATCTCTCATCAAACAGGCAAGACAAGGTAAAGACATGTAGAGGAACAGCTCAAGCCAACTAATCAGCCCCCCACTGAAGCTTTCATAGCAGATCAATGAAAGACCTCGGGCTCTGGGCCTGCACTATATCACAAGCCAAAACTTCATATTCATTCATTGATTTTACTTTTCAGAATAGTATATCACTGAACTCCAATGGGAGTAAAAAATAGCAGGGGCTGAGGTCAACCCATGTGGATTGATGTTTGCACAATATTGATGGTGTGTGCAAAAAGAAATGACTAAATATCTGGATCAATAGCTAGTTTCCCTTGCCACGACAGGTTGTTCCAGATGGAAATGTATACATCTTTATAGTTATAGCTAACAAACAGTGTTAAATACTCCCCTGAAGGTAAACCCTTCGATTAGAGAAGGCCAGAGGTGACTGAAGGGGGTCTCTGGCTGCCTCAATGCTTATTTGCAATAGCTTGGGGACACAAATGACCACAAAAACCAAGGTCCTGAAAGTCATACATATTCTATCCGTCCGTGATAGTATTCAATAAATAAATTAATATATTCATTAAATAAATAAACTGCAACAGTGGCTTCATCCTGGCATCGGTAAACAACAAGCAATGATCCTTTCAGCCAGAGTTTCAAGATGTTTTACAGCTACAGCTGCTGATGACTCAAAAGGATATCTACTTTATTTACCACACAATTACCAAGAACAACACCCAACCTCACAGCTCCTCCTGTGCTACAGCCAGTAGGGCCATAAAGAGGGAGGAACCCCGTCATTGCCTGCTCCTTAATTAAATGAAAGCTGTTAGCTTCATTTGCTTCCTTATTTTACACATTGCAGTGGCCAGCCCACCACTGAAGACCTCCCAGACGCCATCCCTGCTTGGCCCTAAATCATGAGCAGATAAACGGCTCGGCAGGTCCCTGCTGGACACCCAGCAGCCGCCCAGCGGCTAGACCAGAACAGAGCATGTGGTGGATTGACACCTACCCAGCGATAAGTAATTCTGTAGAGGATTAGCAGCATGATAGCCTGATCAATACTGTGTGCTCAGGCCATTAGGAATGCAGTGAGGAAATGACCCCCTCCGGTAATAAAGCAGGGCATCTGGGTTCTCCTTCATTTGCCAGCTCCATTAGTGTAATGGTATCATTATCTGCCACAGCCGTATTTTTCTGAGCTCATGCTTTTCCACAGCTCCACCAGCGGGGGTCTGATGAAGCAGTGGGCGCCCCATGCCGAGTGTTCCCCTTTCTGCCATTCTACTCCGAGGTGAGGTGTAATTCTAGCTCTGCTGGAGCTTATGTGCTACCCTGCCTTAGGTATTGATAGCCGTGTTTTATGTCAGAGCCCAACACTATTTCTCCATTACTGGCTCATTAATAGAGTGGGCAGCATAGCTTTGGTAAAAAGGAGAAAGTAATGGCCGGCAAAGAACCAAGTTGCTTACTGTGCTAAATGTGAGACCCCCCTCTCACAAAAACACTGGGCTAGACATGACAGGACGTCGGCATTAGCTGCCATAAATCGTTTCCTTTACACTTATTCACCAGCTAACATTTTGTGGGGGAGAATTGATTAACCATGACTGGATGTGTGGCCACATAATCAGCTTTTACTCCGCTAGTTGTTAATTTAACAGAAATGCCAGGGGAAACACAAACCATTTTAATGAGTGCTCAGAAATTAAATACCCTAAACAGCTTGCACAATGTGCCACAACCAGAACAAACCAATGAGGCTGATCTAAGCAATGGGCTGGGCTGAGCTTGAGACCTCACAACATCTGGTGACCCTGTGTGATCATTACTTACCCTGCCACTCACACACACACTCTTGCAGTTCCTGTTTGGACACAGCACTTTATACTTGTCATCGCTGCACAAATGGCAGTCCGGCATCAAAGACGCCACTAAATTTGGGATTAAAGGACATGGTCAGAGTTGTTTTCACACTGGCGAAAGCTTAGGTGGATATTCAACCATTTGTTCAGCATAAAGATTAAATATAGATGGCCATGCACGCCCTGTCCGTCTATTTAAACCCTGGCATTGAATCTACTAATACAACACACTCATGCTTGTTTGGGTGTCCATTCATTTGGTGCACATATTTGTGTCCTTACAAGATATAGACAAATACTTTATGAAGACATTATTCTACTCCACAACCACAAGTTATTTTTAAAATTGCAAATATGCGCTTATCCTATTATTGGACTAAAGAGAAAGGAAGCAACCCCATTAGGTGTGTGCAGCTCTGCCTGAGAGCCCGAGGGCCAGCTGGAATGAGTTCTGTGTCTGAGCTGCTCATCTGGCCGCCATGGCTGCTTTCATAAACAGGAGGAACCACGTCCTACATAGTTTCATTGCTGTCTAACATGATCCAAACACATGTGCCACAGCAGACAGCATCCAAGCCAGGAGATAAGACGGGGAACAGACAGAGCAGCAGACAGATAGACAAATGGACGACTAGAATGGAAGGCAGCTCAGGACGCCTTGGGCTCAAGAGCAAGCCTTCTCTTCCGCTTTCTTGGAAACTTACTGGTGTTTAGCATATGATAGCAACGTTAAGCTCTGGCCAGCACAAATCTATAGAAAATAGACAGTCAAACATTACAGCTTTATCGTAGGCAAAAATTCTTCAGTCTTCATCTGTACTCTGTAGTTGAAGTGTAGGACGTTTCGATCTTACTCCAAAGATCGTCATCAGTAAGATTTGGAGCTTTGGAGTAAGATCGAAACGTCCTACACTTCAACTACAGAGTACAGATGAAGACTGAAGAATTTTTGCCTATGATGGACAACTCCTGTACGACTGAGAACCTACACAAACATTACAGCTTTATATATTTTAACATTTGCAATATTTGAGCCACCACCTGCAGGAGGGGACTGGTGCAGGGTGATTCGGTGACCAGTGTTGGGGAGAATACTTTGAAATTGTATTCAGTTACAGAACACTGAATACTTGTCTTAAAATGTATGCATTTCGTATGCATTTTGACAAGACAAATTTCCCATATCTGGGATAATAAAGTTTATTTTATCTTATCTTATCAATTTTAGTGGAAGAAGTTATAATTATATATTTTTTTTCAGCACAAAAATACTTGTTCCATTGGCAGATCATTTTACTTGCCGAGTCAAAATCATTCAAAATAAGGTCTCAAGCAAATGTAACATATCAAGGTATCACTTTCCGCTTTCCGTCTGTTTTTTTGTGATACATTTGAGTATTCTGGAGATTCTTACTAGTACATAATAGTAAACTTTTCACACAATTATTATTTATTTTATTTTATTTTAATTAAAAAAAAATTGCCAGAGTAATCGATTACCAAAATAATTGTTAGTTGCAGCCCTACTTGTGCTGCCTAGATGGTACTTCTAATAACGACAGAAGAAATGTAATATTCATGGATTCAATTTAACAAAAAAAAAAGGTGGATGAAAGCACAGATTGCATTATTAAATCTCAAGCTTTAATTTGCTAGTGAATGTAACATGTCTCTCTCTACAGAAGCCTGAATGTATTGTTGTTGTTTGATAATGGATTCTCTGCAACATACATTTTGTCCCAAAAAGCAAAAAGTAACCATACAATAGAGCAGTGTTTCCCAACCAGGGGTACGGGGACCCTTGGGGGTACGCGAGAGCTTAGGAGGGGGTACTTGGAATAATTTCAGATACAAAATGAGATAAAACTGAATTGTATTTTTGATCATTTTGTGCAAAGAAAAGCTATTTAAAATATTTAACTGTAAAGAGTGAGATTTTTGGGAACATTTAGTAGCCTTTCTACTGATAAATAGGAGTTTTTGTCATTCACTTTTGATCTAATCATCAAAACCATCAAGTCAGGGGGTACTTGGAGTATAAATAAAAGGTCCAAGGGGTACGCGAGATGAAAAATGTTGGGAACCACTGCAATAGAGCATCAGTCTGTCCCTGGCAGACAGGCTGACTTCTTTGACCCAATGAGTGCAGTACATCAGTGTTTCCCAACCAGGGGTACGGGGACCCTTGGGGGTACGTGAGAGCTTAGAAGGGGGTACTTGGAATGATTTCAGATACAAAATAAGATAAAACGGAATTGTATTTTTGATTATTATGTTCAAAGAAAACCTATTTAAAACATTTAACTGTAAAGAGAGAGCGTTTGAGAATATTTAGTAGCCTTTTTACTGATAAATAGGAGTTTTAGTCATTCACTTTCTAACTAATCATTAAAAACCATTGAGTCAGGGGGTACTTGGAGTAATAATAAAAGGCCCAAGGGTATGCAAGACAAAAAAAGGTTGGGAACCACTGCAATAGAGCATGCTGACTTCTTCGACCCAATGAGTGCAGTACATCCTCACCAGACCTGCCGTTGTTATGGAGATAACTGTCGCGACGCGCGCCACAGCAGCGCGAGACCTGGGGCACGTCGCCAAAGACGCATTTGTTATTGTCTGTCGTTATAACTTTGTAATAAGGGGGGAGCATTTATGTTTTATATTCTGTATTGAGGTCATTTTCCTGAAGCTACTGAGATTTTTTGCACACAACATTATCGCCATATGTGTTCTTATAAAAGCCACAGCTCACAGGCTTCCCGCTCGTCATCCGCAGAATCATACGGCGGTAAAACCTGTTAAATGCCAACACGCGTACTTGTTTCTGTTTTTGGAAGGCAAGGGGAAAATGGAAAGCACAATAGTGAAGGAAAAGGCAAGGTGAAGTATGCGCTGACATCTGCGGCTTTGTAGCCTTCCGAACGCGGCCAGCGGCGTCACATGTGGAACATTAGATATTCATTCAGCGACATGGGCTTAGAAATAAACCAGAGCTAACGGAGAAAAACGCTATCAATACCTTTCTTCTCTTCTCCCCCTCACTGTCACCCGATCTTTTCATGTTCCTGGAGTTGTGTTTACACTGCTGGCTTTCATTCGCGGTGATGCTGGTCGTTGTAGTCCGCAAATAAAAGAAGACGCACGTTTTCAGCCAAAGTAGTCACGGACTGCACCGCTGCCATTCCAAATAGTGTTTGTGTTGTTAGCATTTGTATGTGGGTTTCAATTATGACAATATATTGGGCAAGTTAAAAAGAGAGACGTGATTGAAAGAGCTGCATGGACTACAAATCCCAGTGATCCAGACGAAGCGACGGAAGCTCTGTGGGCACAGCAGAGAAGAAGTGCTCGTACTGTCAGATGGATGCAGCGCACTGAGCGAGCGAGCGCAGGTAGTTCTCAAACTGGACCGCTTTTCCACATACAATTTATGGACCTTTCTCAGCTGACGTCATCGGTGAGCGCGCAACAATGGGTTGCAATGGGCAATGCAAATCAAAACATTCTGTTTTCTCTATTCAGTTGCATTGGTTGGCAGCAAGACTGAGAATGGTCTATAGACCTTTCTCAGTCATGTGACTTGGAATGGAATGCCGGCCTGTTGGTTGGCATTCCGCTGATTTTCTCCACCTGCTGCGTGTTATCAGCTGTTCTTTACAATGGTGTTACTGGTCTTGACGCTCTCCAAGACGGTTCAGCTCTTGAGTGGTCAGGTCAGACAACGATATCTGAACAAATGCTCGTTTGTCGGAGCTCAGGACCCGTCATGTGACTTTTGCTGCCCACCAATGGTCAGAGCATAGAGATATACAATGTTTTGATTTGAATTTCTTGTAGCAACCCATTGTTGCAACATAAGTTCCGCTGCCGATGATGTCAGCTGAGAAAGGTCTATAAATTCCCAATTTCTGAAATAGCTTGGTTGCCATGGTTTCCAGTTGCATTTTTCAGTTTGAACAGCCGACGGTGGGACGAATTCTCACCATCAAAGCTCTAATGTGTGCTCAGTTTTTTTGCTGTATATTACTTTTCTTTACTGCCGTTCACATTATTAGCAGCGCTTTCATGTAAAACTAAGCAGCTGAAACAGGAATTCGTCCCACCGTCGGCTGTTCTACCTGAAAAATGCAACTGGAAACCATGGCAACCAGGCTATTTCAGAAATTGGGAATTGTATCACAACACTGAGATACGTTTATGCTAAAGAAACATGATTCACGCCGGTTACTCCACTTATAGTTTCGAGTTAAAACCTGCAGTAATGTTAGGGAGTTACACATCACGTCTTAGAAACATATGTTAAACATTGAGTGCCCTTTGTGCTTACTCCAAATCAAAAGCAGTGGCACTTTCATCTTTGATGTGTAAAAATACCAATAATACTTTAAGCGTGCTCCAGTTAAGTCCTGCCAACCCTCTTTCAACTCTTGCATGCATCTCAAATCCAGGTGTTACTCGGTCTGTGTGGGCTTCTCATATGTCAGCCCCTTCGACTTCACTCCTGGTCGTGAAAGTACACTGTAATGCAGTAATGTAGGTACACAGATTGTTAACCATGTTTTGTTTTGCTGAATTAATCACTTTCTGTTGTCCCAAGTTCAGACTCAACTTGATTAATCTCTCTTAAATACCATCAAAGCTTTAAGTGTTACCATTGGTGGCAGAGAGTGGCAGCAGGAAGGTCCCTGGGTTCTATCCGGCCTTTCTGAGTGAAGTTTGCATGTATCTCCCTGTGTCTGGGTGGGTTTCCTGCTCCAGTTTCCACCATCACCCCAAACATGCACAATAGGTTAAGTCAGCTTGGCTCCACATTAGGGCTGAAACAACTAATCGATTAATCATCAACTAATCGATTATTGAAATAGTTGTCAACTATTTTAGTAATCGATTAATCGTTTCTGGGATATACAGACTCAGACAGAGTAAGAATTAGATCAAAATTTTGTGTTTTTTGTGAAAAAACTATGTTGACTCTGAAGGCATTGGTTCTAGAAGTTTTTTTTGCAAATATTTTTGCTCTGATTGTTCCAAATCTTGGATCATAATCTAATCCGAGCAGAAAGAGGACTCTCTCACTCTCACTTTTACAATCCCAGAGTGAATTTTAGAGGTTCTTAGCTTTCAAATGAGGAATGACATGTGGAACTTGTACAAAGAGCATCCTACAAACATTGCCTTTTTACTTTACTCCATAAAGACGTCCTCAAACGGTGTCACTTTAGCTTCATGTGCAAAAAGCTTTTAATAATTACACTTTCCATGCACCTTTTTGCGCCAACCGATTAATCGATTAATCGTGAAAATAATCGGTCGATTAATCGATTACCTAAATAATCGTTAGTGACAGCCCTACTCCACATCTGGAGTTGGGTACCAGGTCTGCCCACTGCTCCTGTCAGGTTGAGAATTGAAGGATGGGTCAAATCCAGAGACCGATCACCTCCCCAACGATGGATGGATCAATACATTTCAACTTACTCCACCTTTACTGACTTTGATTATTGTTAGTTCCTTTAATCCCTTTTTCATGATAGAGCGGCGCCCCAGCTGGTCAAGTTTGTTTTAACACATTTCTTTCAGCTGTCTTGTAAAAGAAAATTCTCAGAAGACCAGCTGCCACTTTCAAAAGACGGTTGCCTCCTCTGGCATCCTTTACTAATAAACAGACAGGGCTCCTTTTGATTTGTATTTATAACATACATTTCCTTACCCTGTCCTTTCAAGGTGGAAATATGCTTGAAATATATCCCCGGGATCAGATCCTTCAAACTAAATCCATATGCATACTTTTTCTCCTAGCCATATGGAAGCCGATAGCACCTTTTAAAGTTACAAGTAAAGAGGAAAGTCTTATGGCGTTGTAAATTATATATTTCTTTTTTCCTTTGTCTTATGATGTCAAAATGTGCCTTTATACGGCTTCCATCGGCCCATTCCACCATTACTCTGTTCCATATGCCAAACTATCATCCACATATTTCTGTTGTCAATCATTTTTATGGAGAACAAGTGAAAGTACAAAGTGTTCACTTGTTGGGGTTTTTAGATCTGGTGTGCTCCGAGTGAACATAATGTATTAGATCTTTTATGGCAGCCAGATTTGCCTAGCTTGTCCTACATGGCTGTTTAAAGACATAGGTGGCCCAGACTGGATTTTTATCAAAGTTTTAATATCGTTGATGTCTGGATTTAGCGCATGTTGAACCCGAGTTTGTTATAGTCTGCTTAAACATGTTTGTAAATTATAACCTTAGAAGGAGCACCGGATGGGACAACCAGGGATCACGTGCAAGACCCCTAACAGCGGACCTCGCTCTGGCCTAGGACCATCCCACGTTCAAGACGGTTGGGCAAGTGAAGAAAAGTAAAAGTAGGTAAGGATTAGTTAATCAATCAATCAATATATTTTTGTAACGCCCAATGCCACAACAGGAGTCATCTCAAAGGTCGGTATGAACAAAAACAAATCAATATCAGACATCAAGAGGGATCAAAATATGATCTAATGAAATGTCATAACCAGATGTATTGTCCATGAATAAATAAATGGGACATAACAAGCTAAAGCTGGACACACACTAGAGGATTTTTAGCCAGATTTTTAGTCTTTGGAGGCGTGGCTCAAAAAAAAAAACTTTCTCTCATGGCATGATCTGTGTGTGTGTGTCCTCATGTCTGTCCTTAAGTGTGTGTGGTCTGTGCACAGATCTTTAGGGTGAATCCTGGTGCGGATCAGAGTACCGGGCCGAGACTCACTTTTTTAGGTGGTCTCGGTCCGCTTCCAAACGGACTCTGGTGCGGTTCGCTTCAGGTCTGAATCAGGTGTGAATACAAACAGTCTTGATCCAAAACAACTCCAGGAAACATGCGCCTTTTTGGGCTTAACAAGCCACCGTAGATTAGAAAGACACCGTGGGAAAAATTTGCCCTTCACTGCTGCTAACGCTAACACTGCCTGGATGCTACAAACAATGGGCCTCATTCATGAACATCTTCGTAAAAATCTTCGTAAAATCCGTACGTACGAAGCCGCTGCGAAGGATCACCGCCAGATTCATGACACACTCTTAATGGGGGTAAACTGTTCACACCTGTGTCTTGAGGTT
>OMNZ01094053.1:0-12179 GCA_900303255.1 Lesueurigobius sanzi
TATAGCTATAAGATAGAATATGCTGTGGTGCTACAAAAATCATCAAAAATGGTTTAAGTTGCTGGCATTCTATGGCTAAGTTCTGAAAACAGTGCGGCACTCAATGTGTTAAATCATCACAGATCCAATGATTTTGGTTGGATTTTTATCATTTTTTCTGTGGAATGAGTTTACAGTTTGTTGAAAAGAATGACATATTGACTGATGCCATAACTTGGTGGAATAATTGATTGCCAAGGAAGTAAAGGTGAAAATATCATAAAAAAGTGAGAAAATTAGTCATTTTTTTGCATTAAATTGATGTAAAATCAAGTAGAAATGTGTTTCAAGAGTTATTTTTTCAGTGGATGTTGTCAGCACATGTGTTCTGTGTATCTCAAATACATTTATTGACTGCCTACCCAACCCAATAAGGATTTGAGGGAAAAAAACAGTTTTTCACATTTTTCTGATAAAAATACAGGTTGCCTACACTAAAATGGCCACAATTTTTTTTCGCGATATTTCCAGCAGAGCAGACCCTCCAATTATTGGTCCTTAGGGTCAAAGGTAACAGAAAAAACACAAATAAAAAGTATAACAGACGATGCCAGGTTCATCCCATTTTTGAGACGTTGGCTCCCCGACTATTATGTCTCAAAATGTGGCTGACCAAATAAACTAATTACTACTACTACTACTACTACTAAAATTAAATTATGACCTCTAGGCTCTAAGAAAATCATAATATACATTTTTGGCCATTTTTTTTTATTAGTTGAAGATCAAATTAATAGTTTGAACCGAGATGGATATATGCAATATAAATGTTGTTACTTAGTCTTGAGCAGCGGCAGTTGAGATTTGAGTGTTTTTGGAGGAGCATTGCGTTGTGTAAAAGTGCACAGTGTGTGGGGGCTGGTGGTGCTATACTCAGCAGAAAGGATAGTGATAAAGTGATAAGACTTTCCACAGCTCTCAGCACTATCAAATCTCTTCTATCTCTAAAAGAAACCACCATGCCTTCTTTGGGTCCCATGTTTTGTACCATGTTTTGTTGCCTGGTGGGTCCAGATTAGAGATAATAAAAATGACTGGTTTCGTTCAAAGAAATAGTCTCTAATACCGTTTTGTAAACTTTTTATTAGCAACGCTGTCCAAGCCAGTTACCACTTAACCTGCAGGCTGGAAAGAATCTTCTGTGAGGAATCTGAGAGTAGGAAATCACACCATGTCAGCAGCCATTAAAGATGCCACCTCACATTGCACTGAGGAAGCTAATCGTTCTGCAGTCTGTATCTGAGTACAGCTCTCTGCATTTGGTTGCCAAGTTGGGCGAAATAGCCCATGGCTTCAGTGGTGGTGTGAAGGCTCTGAGTGTTCCTAATGGAACAGCCGCTTCTGTGGAAAAAGGAGAGTGTTTTTGAAACAGGTCTTATTATAGATATTATGGTGTGTTCAGAATGCAGCTCTTTTTTCTTTCTTCTTTTTTTTAGATGTACCACAACATCGCTGAACTTGTGCACAAAATTGTTTAATTTTGTTTTTTGGCCATGTTTCACTCATTCTGTTCTGTATTCAGTCTGTCTCCCTCTTCTGCACTCAAAACGCCAGCCTATACTCCAATATACGTTAAGCAATAGTCCATAAAGTTTCTCTGAGTCAATTGTTTTTTCTCCTGCTTAAGGCCTGACTCTGTCTGTTCAGATGAACATGTTTGCCTGTCTGTTGTTGATATTCTTTGAAGTTGAAACGCTCCTATTTAGCAGCAGCTGTAGAAGGGTTTAGAACCCTCTGCTGGCCCTTTGTGTAACTACATTTTATACTAAATCTAATGTGTCATGAAGAAAATAAAGTATAATATAGACCCTTTAATATTTTACCAATAGGTAGTAATCCCATGACGTCACAGCATTCTGAAGAACGGTGGAGTTGAAAATTCCTTGTCAGTAATTATATACTTTCGAAATGTTTCAGTTTATTGCTAATTTCTCCTGGCATGTGCCAAATTGTACACATTATCAATCTGGGATTGCTCTCGTTCAATCCGCTCCTGAAAGGAAGGGACTGTTACCGCAATACTTCAAGATAATTGGGTGAAACGCCCCTTAGTACCCGCCTACCGTGCTTTTCCCAAATCCAGTCGAGAGAAAAGCACAAAGGTCTCTTTGCTTCTTTTTTCAAAGCAGAAATAGTAGCATTTCAGCTAAAACAGAGTCAATGGTAAGTAAGTCCTTAGATGTATCCATGTTTGTTATGCTTCACCGTTTGGTGTGGCGTCATACCAACATTATTAGCCTTAAACCCCAATGCAGCCTCGACATTGGTCCGCACAAATGGATGAACATTAGTGATTCGACTCTTTCAAGATGTATATTCCTGAGTTTATGAAACCACAAATTTCGCAGGAATACATCTTGCAGGGCAAGGTTAGGGCCAATCCACATGAAACAAAAACTGTCACAAAGTTCATTGTCTTCTCTGTTGCACATGTGAACTAAAGTCTAATTATTTTCTCATAAAAGTTGTACAAGTGGCAACAATATCCATGCATGATCAGAAGAACAGACTTTCAGCCATGAGAATGTTATGGCAAGTTTGTAAATCCAATCACTATCAAATAATTATCAGGGAGAACATTTGTCAATTTTCTTATGAATTACTTTCCAAAACTCCCATAGAGAGATTGCACTGGCACCTACCCTCCAGCTGAAATAGAAATCTATAAGGTGAACGCAACCTATGCTGATGGTTACTCAGACGTTTTCATCTATAGTTGCTAGTTATAAAGTTATAGATTAGTCATGGCTTACACACTAGCTGTGAGTGGAACATTGTCCATAGTGTCATCACTGTGCTGTGTGCTATTTTTACAAACCTGTTTTTTAGGCTTATTTTTAGAGAGTCTACATTTGGTACATAGACACACTCCGTACACATTAAGCACTAGAGTTTGAACAGGGGTACATTAAAAAAAAAAACAGTCGGACAATTGCTTTTCTAAACCCAGAGATCTCCGGCCCAAGCATAACATCAGTGGTGTTTACTGTTGTGCTCAGGCCAAACCAAAGGTGCAACTGAACACATTACAACTCTGCAGCAGCTGGCCAGCCTCCCCTTTTGATCTCGTTGTTTTCTAACTGTATTGCCCACTGGAACCGTTTGCCAAATCCAAGCAAACGCAGGACAAAAGAACTATTGATTTCTTCGCTGGCTCAGTGGTCGGCGCCTCCATATTTGTTCAGAAATCAGCGCGAAGAATTACATTGCGCCCACGATAAGGACAAGTGTGTGAGGAGGGTGAAGCGGAGTGTTGAGGTAGCGCTGAAGGTCAGGGGAAGTATCGGTGACAGGAAGTGAGCGCGTGCCAGGTTCAGACCAGGTTACCACGGAGATGAATGACCGCGCTGAGTGACACCGGGCTGGCCCTAGAGCCGAGCGGAGGGGCACGGTTTAAAAACACAGCGTCCACATAGCGTCCTAGGGGTTAGGTCGGAGAGCACGCGACACAGTGCCTGCAGCCGGACTCAGTATTGTGCGTTTTAGAGTTTGTAACACATCACTGATCGCACATTTACGTAGCAACCAGTCTTCATACTTGCGACACACTGGCACAGATATATTACTGTATCTCTGATGGCTTTTGCTGATAGATGTTTCTTTAAAGTGTAATTTTCTCATGTGTGCGACTGTGCGTGTGTGTGAGTATGGCTGCGAGTGGAGTGTTTGGGGGTTGTTTTTTTTATTATAATGAAGAATACTCCGAGTGGAATCCGTAGATGTTGATGTCTACTTATGGAAACAAATAAAAAAAGAAGATAACTTAATTTAACTTATTCTCAATTATTCTTATTCTCATTTACATCTTCATAGAAAAAACTATAGTATATAGCTGTCTTTTATCTCTCTTTTTGTAGGGTAAAATCCTTTTCTGCCCATATACAGTAAATTGGAGAAACAAACCGGCATCTGCATAGTATGTAATATACAACAAAAAATGATACATCTGTTTTTGACAATGACAGTAAAAATGTCTTTGTTGGCAGAGTTAGACTAGCCAGGACCAAATCAGAGATGCTGATGTGTTCTACAAGTCTGTGGCCCCATGCATAAACCTGATATACCACAAATACTTGAATACATTGCATTAATGAACACAGCGTTACTTTTAACCTCAATTCTGTGGCCCCATGCATAAACCTGATATACCACATGAATTTCAATCTGACAAAATTGAGATTAAAAGTAACGCTGTGTTCATTAATTCAATGTATTCAGTATATGAGTATTTGTGGTATATCAGGGGCATGCATGGGGCCACAGAAGTGTTTTTGAAGATGTTTTGTTTTTGCTCTGTTCTTATTATCGGCAGCACTCTATAGGTGGTGGTTCATAACCTGGACCCCTAGGCGGCGTCGCAAGACCATTTCATGGGGCCACCAGATCATATTGGAAGCATATTTTAAGATAAGATAAGATAGGTCTTTATTAATCTCACAATGAAGAAATTCGCTTGTTACAACAGCTCTTAAGATATGATCACACAGGGGGGTGCAGATTGGAAATTATTTGAGGACCATGTTATGAACCAACGCAGGGTCTGATATCACCAAAGTATAATTAAGAGTCCAGGGCCAATGTCAAAGTTGTTCGCCCAGGACCAATGTTACAGCCAGTCAATCAGGGGTGAAAACATGAGATGTCATGACAAAAGTTAAGTTTAGGAACAGGTCTGCTGTAATTTGATAGATCTATGAGTTGGTTTGTCTGAAAATATACCTAAACCTAAACCTAGCCCTAACCCTAACCTTCCCTGTTTCAAAACTTTTGTCATGATATCTCAAGTTTTCAAAGCAGACCGTCCCTCCCCTCATCTAGCACAACTGACCCCTGATTGGCTGGCTGTAACATTGGTCCTGGCCAAACAACTTTGACATTGGCTCTGGACTCTTAATTACTTGGTGATATCAGATCCTGCATGAAGCAACATACTTCAAACAAAAACATATTTCACCAGTTAAAAAAAACTCATTGAGATTTACAATCTCATTTCCAAGAGTGACCTGGCCAAGAGGCAGCAGCACAATAGAATTCATAACAGTTTACATAGCAAAGATAAGACAAATACACATACAATTTAGATGAAACATCTGCAACCACCACGGATTTGGACCAACCGTCAACTTAGATTTAAAATAGTTTGGAGGATTCGATCCTGTTAACATAAGCTGTAACTGGTGCTTGGTTTGAGAGTGACTTGTGAGTGTAAATAAGAAGGAAATAAACCAAGTAATGTTTTGTAAACTTCAAGCATTCTTTTTTGTATGAAAATATGAACCGGTCCCCATTTTAACCACTAAACCCTCTTCTCCCTCGACTTGTTTCCAACTCACAGTATTAAATATCTCATTCCAGAAAAAGCGTGGCTATTTTTATGATCTGATTTTCGCTGATGCTGTAAGATCTCAAAACAACGCTCTGGTCTCCAGTTGCGTCATGGCAGGCTCTCAGAGGTGGCTATAGAGGGTTTTGAAGTTGACAAGAGAAGATAGGCATTTAATTACATCTGTCCACCTGGGCTGTCGTAACCTTTAGTTCCCCTTTCCCTGGACAGTAATAGCCTGCACAAACCGGCACAGAGCCAAGTTGCCATGACAGATACTTCTCACTGTCACTTATGAAAAATGTTATCCTTAGGTGGTCATCAATGGACTGCACACAAATATAGGTTATTGGATGAATTTGAGCCCTTCGTGGGATTGTACAAGCATTTCCCATAGATGCCACGACCTGATATGCTGTACAGTAAATGCTGTCATATTACATTACCAGAATAATGTCTAAAGGAAGTATTGGTTTCCTCGAGGCTGTGTTGTAACGACCAGATATGTCCTCTGCTCCATATGCTTGAATATATTTTCCAACTAATCTGATCTCTGTTGACTTCAGGACTCCTAATGTTTTTGTCCTGCTATTTGTTGACTGTAAAATAAAGTGGATCAGATATCCTAATCTAATAACCTTTAACCTAAGTTCAGGTCTGCGCCAAAATGTATTATAATTACAACTCAACCTGGGGGGCAGGACCAGGAAGATCATACCATATAATAAAAATATTATTTGTGAACATTAAAAAAGGGAAAAAAAAACTACTGTTTGTCTAAATTAAATGCCTTTTCATATTGTGATGGTTTGTGGGATCATTTTTGGACTGACCCGTCTCCTGCTCACCTTGAACTGCACAGAATAACTTTCTTAACCTTGGATTGTCGCAAGAGCTGAGTTTTCGCTCTCCACTTTGGAAAGCTGGAACTAAAATGTCCATGTGTTTCAGACCAATCATGTGGCAGTATTGCTGTGATTTGGCTGGTTTTACATTTGCCAAAACAGCAATCACTTTTATAAATACTAATTACTACAACACGGTGACAATGGGAAAAAACACAGGATGTGCTTAATTGCTTCAGTGTTTTGTTGTTTAGCTACGTTTTGAGACTTGGTGTGGCTTGATCCAATCAGCATCGAATATCCCCCCAGTGTCCGTCCTCTTCCCAAAAGATTTAAACCGGAGCCTTTCCTCATCATTGATGTCACTGCGCTAATGAAATTTGTGATTGGAATATCTGTGATGTCAATCGAGCTTTTGCCTGGTTACAACTTCCTGTCTGTAGGGGGCGATGTAGGGCATTAACCATGTGTAAATAATACTGTTTAATACAGTGAAGTGGTCATAGATGCATGAATAGATATTACTCTGGTTTTGGTCAAATCAAAGCCTCAATGTTTATTCAAATGTGCCAGTAATACAGTGAAATAACATAACTTTTTGAGGTCAGTTATAACGTGGAAACTCAAGAATCTGCCTGCGTAGTGCAATAAAGGGAAATTCATTTGTCAGAGTGCAGTGGCCGACAGCAGCGGGTCACTGAGGCTGTGCTTGTGACTGATCACAACTACGTTCACCTTTGACCTGCGGGGCAAAGGTTAAGCACCAACAGGAAAACAGGGTTCATGCAGACTAACTTGTGGCCCCTTGTTTATTGTTGCGTGGTGTCAAAGTGTGGCGTCCAAGTGTGGCTAAGATGTACATTTTACATTTTATCCAACACTTTATGTAACAACATGATTATTGATTTTTTTTTTTTTTTATCTTCCCCATGATGTTCCAATAATACAGTACAATATTTATGCAACCATTTTTGGACTCGCATCATGGTGAAAAGATGTCCATATCAATGGAACCACAGATACTAACTCCAACCACAAGGAGTCAGTAAACACTTTGCAAGATATGGCTATTTATTTATTTATTTAGACTGTATTTAATAATGGACTAATTGTAGCCCACTACTTCCTGAAACAATAAGGAAGTGAGAGCTGGCTCCGGACGTTCCTTGCTCTACTTGTACTTAACATGTAAACTTTTTCGCTCCTCTTTAAGTCATTATTGGACACCAACTTGTCATTGTTACCTTCACGTGTTTCCTATTTTTGTCATTTTACGATTTTCATTTTTATTTTCGCTCTATTCTTAGTGATGGAGCTGGCTCAAAAAAACAAACCACACAGCTTAGCTGAGCTTCGTTCGCCCGCACTGATCGCTATGGGGGAAGCTAGGTCCATTGTTATATACAGTCTATGGTAAAGACATGGGTTTAATTTGTTTACTGAACAAGACGAGAAAGGCTTTGTTGGAGCCGATGCGCTTGGAAGAAACCAGCAACATGTTTTAAAAGATTTTAATATGCATTAGCCCAGTAAAAAAAAAAGCTTTTTAGAAAAAGTAAATAGAGGATTGATGTTGTGGGAGGAGTGCCTTGGTTCATTTTGTTTCTTTATGTCCTATTCCAGTATTATTACTACTGTTTGCAAACCTTTTTCTTCCTGACGGCACATTCCCTGACTTTTTGCACCCCCCTGTGTGATCCTGTATTAAGAGCTGATGTAACAACTACATTTCTCCATTGTGAGATCAATAGAGAACTATCTTATCTTATTTTATTGTTTTTCTCTTGAATTTCTGTCCCACAACACTACACCAAAGAGCACCAAAAAAGTTACTTTTTGTGGTGCTGACTTCCCGAGCACTTTGTTTCTAGTTTTTCTCATACACTGCTACTGTGTTACATGGTGCAATGAATTCTTTACTGAAAAGTAAAGTTTGTGAATCACTATAAATGTATTTATTTATTTTGTGTTGTTTTCATTTGTGCAAATTTTATTCTGTATTCATTCTATACACAATGCAATCATAGTTAGCCTGTTACACACGTAAAATCCATCAGAGGGAAAATATTGTGTTGAAAATTTGTGTCTTGTAGAATGTAACTTTAGGTAAACACACAAAACATTCAATTAGAGATTTGTGTTGTACTCAGCGTTCTGTTTCCTTTCATAGGACGCCTCCATCGCACACCGTTTCCACCTAATGCGGGAAAAGCACCCAGAGAAGTTCAACAGCAGGTAACGAACGCATCCATCCTCCACAAAGTTTTTTTTTTTTTCATTTTTCACAATAGAATGTTTTATAATTTATCTTCTCTGTCGCACTGTCTGACCCTCGCGCAATTAGTTAACGGGCTGATCCTTTATCAGGAAACCTAATATCAGCCGCGGTGGTCAGCATAGGTCAGCGGGAGGACATGACCAGCCTAAAATCAATACAGCATTTCCTAAGCTTTGCTAAAATGAACTTTAAACCTGAAACATGGCCAGATTCAGCCCGGTTAGATGACATGCATTTGGTTTCAACGGCTTCAACTATTCAAAAGTCAGATGATGTGCTGAAGAAGGCTGCTGCTGTGCGAGGGAGCACAGCAATGACAAATCAAATGTAGTAATGATGTCAGACATTTAATAAAAAGTCTTGTGTTGTGTGTGGTCAATGAAGAAAATATGCTGCAATGTCTTTTATTTTATTACTATTTTACAAGTAATATTATTTAATTATCGTAGGCAAAGATTTTTCAGTCTTCATCTGTAATCTGTAGTTGAAGTGCTCTTTATCCAAAGAACTTTGTCAACAAATGAGTCCTAAAAGTTCTTTGGATGAAGAGCGAAACGTCCTACACTTCAACTACAAAGAAATGATGAAGACTGAAGAATCTTTGCCTACGATGGACAACTCCTGTACGACTGAGAACCTACACAGATGAAAGGTTTCACAGACTAGAAATTTTCTTTGGTGTTCTCGTGCAACAACTTTGCTAATGACAAATAATAAACAATAAACTATGGAAAATAAAAAGATGAAATAGAATAAGGTACAAAAATCTAATAAAACGGTTAGATATAGTTTTGAATTTTCAAAAGTACGTTCCCACGGCGTGTGATCTTGGTGAAAAAGTAAAGACAACAAGGTGTGAATGGCTCTTTGTTGATTCATAGCTTTGTCAGAGAATGCCGTTTTACATTTTCAAACAAAGCTACCAATCTAGAAAGAGCAATTCACGCCTTGCTCTCCTTACCCAATTTACATTCAGAAAGAGGGACGAGGACGCACACGCCTCTCTGTGGCGACCCATTAGGGAACAAACAGCCCCTTATGCACATATTCTTTGAAAAACCAGATGCGAGTAGTGACTGTTGATGATGGTAGCTCCAGGCTGAGGTGTAGGCCGCTTCTTTTCTACAAACTCTGTCTGTTGACGGCCTGGCTCAGTCCTTTTATCCTCCCCGCTGAATCACTTGGACTAAATATTGACAATTGCTATCTATAATGTATATTTCACTTTGAACCGACTCAATTAAAGATGCTGTGGAAATCAGCTAGAAAAACGGTTTAGCCGTTTGGCGAAATACATTGTTACATACAGGGTTAAAATTGTAATTATTTTTACATTTACATTCATGAACTGTAAATCTTCAGCAACTGACAAGCAACTTAACCAGTTTTATTGTTCCTTGAGTGACATTTTAGACGTGTAATTGGAGTCCTTAGACAGTGGATAGTGGAGCAAACAAATGATATATGAACTTTAACCTAATGGGAGAAGCCTGCAGCTACTTGCAGCACTTAGCTCTGTGCCTTCTCCAGCCTGTGTCGACCTCTGAAACTCTCTCCCCCACTCGTCACTGGTGGGAAGAGAGAGAGAGGGAGGGAGTGAGGCAGGGGGGAAGTGCTACTCCTCACACCTCACTCTGCGCTCTTCCATCAGAGGCTCATGATCACAGTGGCCAGACCTTTAGGAGCCCAAAGTCCAGGCGTTAATGACTTCCACATCGGCACAATGCGGGCCCTCCCAGTGTCCGGCGTGAGCGTTATCCCAACTGGAGGGGAGTTACTGAGTGAAATACTGGGGGAAAACAAGGCTTTTCACACTTGGTCATTGTAGAAGAGAATGGGATTGCCTGAATTAGTGTGTGTGATTATTCACGCAGAGGCAAGGCTGCATGGTGTCTGCGTTAGTGTTCACGCCTGGCAGCAACAAGGTCTTGAGTTCAATTTTGTGCTACATTAAGGGGAATAAGATGAGATAATACTTTATTGATATTCACAGTGGAGACATTCACTTGGAGAATATACCTGGAAATTCATTTCAATTCATTTCATTCAAAAAAAACGAAATTAAAAAGACTAATAATGATAAAATAAAATATGTGTCTCTTAGTATCTATCAATAAAAAAAGCTGTATAGACATCTCTTATGTACACTGGATAAAAAAATAAGATAAGATAACTTCTTCTCCTTAGATTTATATAGAAAATTGTAACTTCAAAGGTCATTTTCTCAAAATGCATTTTTCTTACAGTCTTGCTCCAACTGACTCCAAACTGTCCAGTCTTGGATTGAACAATATTCTGAAAGTTTGTTCCAAGGGATTTCTCAACATTTAATTCCTGATTTATTGAGTTTTGAACCCCCCAAAAACATGGCGAAGTTTGAATGTTTACAGATTCATTCAAAAACTAAAAATATCCAAAATCCTCTCTGAACAAACCTTTGTAACTAATATATAAACAAAATAAAAACATAGATTTATACCTGGCTTTATCATTATGTAGACTTCATCGCCAAAAATATAGGTAATTTTGCATTTTCCACTTTTTATTTTTTATTTTTACACATATAATTCCTGTTTTTACTATAAAATGACAAAAAACTTGCAATACATTTTTTTCCCCTCACATTTATGTCAGTAGTATACAACAAAAGTTTCAAATTAGTATCACTCAATTAAAATGTTTCCCCTATTCACCTGGAGTGTGTAAAAAACAATGACCAAGAGTAAAAACAGTTTTTGTTGAGTAGTGCTTAAATGCTTAGCTAAATTTATATCAAGGGCGAGGACAGTTAGACGCACTGTGGTAACAATAGGATCCACCTTCACACTATAGACTATTAACCTTGTTTTTCCATTGATAATGTTAAGTCTCTCCTTAAGCTCCTTAGCTTAGTAAAATTCACTAGCCCTAAATGGATTAGAGATCAGAGCTTTGGTATCAACACCTTCCACTTTTGGCCACTGCTCTGCACCTGGTACCCTTTGGTGTCTTTGGTGCACTAAAATAAAAACAAATTTATAATGAGATTACAGCAAATTCAAGAATAGCTCCAGAGACAAGATTATGCATCCATTTGTTTTTAATGATGGTATTTTTGTAGAAGCTTTAGTCCTTATCGTCTCCTTTGGATTGTTGGTTGGGTTATTCCAATGATTTCTAGGTGTAGAATGATCAACATTCCACAGTGGTGTAAAGTAACAAAGTAAAAAGTACAAGTAAAGAGTACAAATTATAGGTACTTTTACTTTACTTACGTACATTTTATGATGAATACTTTTTACTTTAACTTTACTACATTTCAGAGCCTGTATCTGTACTTTCTACTACTCTACATTTTAAAAATATTTTATTTTCAAAGTGACCTCTCTACGATGAACTAGTTTAGACCTGGTTTAGTCTCGGTTTAGACCTGGTTTAGACCTGGTTTAGTCTTGGTTTAGATCTGGTATAGACCTGGTTTAGTCCTGGTTTAGATCTGGTTTAGTCCTGATTTTATACTGGTTTAGATCTGGTTTAAACCTGGTTTAGTCTTGGTTTAGACCTGGTTTAGATCTGGTATAGACCTGGTTTAGCCCTGGTTTAGACCTGGTTTAGTCTTGGTTTAGACCTTTTATAGTCCTGGTTTAGGTCTGGTTTAGATCTGGTTTAGTTCTGATTTAGTCCTGGTTTAGATCTGGTTTAGACCTGGTTTAGT
>OMNZ01094059.1:0-21251 GCA_900303255.1 Lesueurigobius sanzi
TAGCAAATGCATATTAAAAAGTTCCCCAGTAAAGAACCACTGATCTAGATGCTATTCATGACTTTATTGTATCAATTGTCAAAATATAGGAATGCCATATTATTCTTATGGGTGAAAGTCCTTCCTACTGGCCAACATCATACATGTTTTTTTTTAATATATATATTGGCATTACTTCTGGACCCTTTTATGAGAAAAATATTAGACCTTAGTTCATATACTGTATACACTGACAGAGAGTGACTTTGAACTTTGCAACAGTTTTTATTTCATGAGGATCAGGAATTACAGAGAAATTAGCAAAAACTAAGGCTAGAAATCTGCATTACCTAGTTTCTGTCGTGACATTTTCAGCTATCCACCTCAATAAGGTATTAAGAATGTGAGCAAAACCTTTTCATCTTCGTAATTCACGGAAACAATTTAAAAAAGCAATGCAACGATTAGATCCTTCCATACCGTACAATGTGGAAGTTTTAAACTCAATATTTGTCTCTCCCGGAGTCTACACAGTGCCATGTTTGCAGTTTCAGCTACACCTCAAGTCTATTTACAAAAGCAATGCACTTGCAAGAATGGGGTACATCTCGCCATCTGTTTCAATCTGCCCCAAGCAAAACAAAACGCCAGAATCTTGAAATATACCTCTCCACTTTCAACGGAAGTGCTTTCTGTTTGTTGTTTGGCTCGTCCCGGGCCGATTGCTACGAACGCTGACTTCTTCTCTCCTCCTGCCAACGCTCGTGCTGACCAAAACGCTTTCAGGCAATTGCAGAAAATGTCAACAACACTCTGCTAGCACTGTACAATTCTGGGGTGATGCGAGCGAGGAGGGTTTTCGCTCAAATTGTAGGGGAGTTTTGGTGAGTCTTGAGTGAGTACAGAACCAGTTATAATGGACAAGCTGTTGGCATTTTCTTCCCCCAGAGACGGCGACTTAGGTGGCTGTGTCCCAATCAGGATCGACCCCGGGATTGGGGAGGTGGGCAGCTGGCTTGTGCTACCCCACTTTAAAACAGACTAAAATGACAGCCCTGGTTTGCACACAAAAAAAAGCTGCAGCCAATTCAAACAGCGGCTGATGAAAAACAAATAAAACATCGTCGGGCTTGCTGCCTCACAGGCTGCGAATGACTCTGAGAATGTGTAATGTGCGTGCCTCCCAAGACTGTTGTAACATGTGGGGTAAAGCACATCTAATCATGGGGTAAATGAATGGGGAGGCTTGCTGCTTCTAGTTAAACAGTGGAGTTTGTGTAGGTTCTCAGTCGTACGGGAGTTGTCCATCGTAGGCAAAGATTCTTCAGTCTTCATCTGTACTCTGTAGTTGGAGTGTAGGATGTTTCGGAAAGCTTTGTCAGCAAATGAGCAGACTTAACAGCTCGTAGGTCTCTTAAGAAGAAACCAGTAGGAGGAGTTGACCTCTAAGTCCCACCTCTCTTGGTTCTAAAGATTGAAAAACATCTGACCTATTCACATCTAATTAATGCTCAAGACTTTGGGCAGAGCAGGGCCATAGAACAGCCTTAGAACAAAAGCCCAGGGCAAGTCAATATAACGAGCATTAATTAGGTGTGAATAGGTCAGACGTTTCAATCTTTAGAACCATGAGAGAGACTTAGAGGGTAACTCCTCCAACTGGTTTTGTCTTAAGAGACCCGCGAGCTGTTCATTCGTTGACAAAGCTTTTTGGATAAAGAGCGAAACATCCTACACTCCAACGACAGAGTACAAACGAAGACTGAAGAATCTTTGCCTTCGAAAAAGTAGGGTTTTATACATCTTTATGCTTATAATGAGAAATAGAAATTTCTCATTATAAGTGCTGTAACCGTTGTAGGTAAAAAAACATCCATCCATCTATCTTCTTCCACTTAGACCACACTGCACCAGTCCCTTATGGCTCCTCCTGCAGGTGGTAGGTCCACGGGAGGATGGCCCCACAACGCTCCTTCACCTCTGGCCAACGTAACAGTCCTTGATGGTCTCTCATCATAAGGAGCTTCTGAACCGCTCCTGGTCTGAACCGTCTCCTAGGACCTGTTCGCCATGATGCCCCAAACAGACCTCCCAGGCTCATTCGGGTGGCCGTTTAAGGAGGGGAAATGGTGTTTAATGGCAATTTGTATCAATTTGACCCGCTCACAATTATATTCCTCAAGAATGTTTGTGTGATCTCCCAATTGTTCAAGAGAGTTTTTAAAGTTTTTAAATACCACTTGTCCTAGAAGGGTCTTCATGTCAACTGATCAAGATGACACCAATCTTTTATCGGTGTCACCAGGTCTAACGCTGATAAAAGATTTGTGTCAATTTTTAAAAACTTTTTTTATTTAATTTTTAATTAATTTTTAATTTGGTTGGGACAGTGCATGTTAATGAACACACATGAGAACCATGCATGTAAACACAATGGTCTTTTATCACCGATTACCTTTGAACAGAGCTGACAATTTAAATTTTAGTGTTAATGTCTCAAAAGCTGAACTTTGGTTTGTTTTTATAAAATATCACATTAATTTTCTTTTTGCTAGCGTTAATGTCCGGCAACTTTGTCGCAAATGTATTACTGTATTTTCCGGACTATAAGTCACACTTTTTCTCATAGTTTAGCTGGTCCTGTGACTTATACTCAGGTGCGATTTATATATTAAAATATACAATTTCACATGTGAGAAAAACTAGAAGTGCCACAATACCACAAAAAGTAGACTTTTTGGGTAAGGTGCTCAACAAACCAAGGCACTCCCCCCACAACATTAATTCTTAATTTACATTTTCTAAAAAGCCTTTATTTTACTGGGATAATGCATTAAAAACAAATTGCTGGTTTCTTCCACGCGTATCGGTGCCCATCAGGCCTTTCTCAATAAGTAATTTAATTTTGCATGTTTTTTTCACCCTGATTCTGTTCTTTATGCTATAGTTATCTTATTTCTTCTTCATTGTGCATTTCTTTTGCTTATAGTCTGGAAAATACGGTACTCAGAGGCAGCTTACAGTAAACTCCAGAAAGTAAGTGCTCATATTTAACTTGATAAATGAACAAGTCAGCTGTTTCCTGCATCAGCTGCGGACGTCAGGAAGCTTGTTTTGTTTTCCCGGTTGTGCTGTGTTCGTGTGCATTTCCCCAGTTCCCAAAGCCCACATGAACGCAGCATCATAATACTATAAGGGGAATCGTGTGGACATTCAGACACAGCCTCCGTGTACCAGTTGACCCAGTAACCACGGCAACCGACGGTACGGCACTTACAGCGCCCTATGCAGAGATGCTACGTTTGTCCGTTTGTACACATAACAAGCATATACAGTACTTACTTACTGCACTCTGAACTCCACGCACCCGTTAGAAAACTCCATGTGGCGCGGATTAAAAGACTTGAAACACTTGTAAAACATCCCCCCCCCCCCGAACGACCCCCTATTCAACCATCCCCGCGATCTCCACGATACGTTAGCGCATGCAATTATCATAACATTAGCATTAGCCCTAGCTTACCGACATCAGGTGTTTTGGCAGCGTGCGGTATAATAAAACGCGCCATTTCATTTGGTGTTTGGCTTCCTCTCGGCCTTTTATCATGCCCCCCGCTGAGTCTATCCACTGCTTTTATGGAAAAAAGACGGAAAGAAAGAGAGAAAGAGAGAGGAAAGAAAAAAACATCAATATGAAAGCTACTGCATTAGGAGATCCATTGCCAACTGGGTCCCGCGCCTCTGTTCATATGGTATCAAAGGCATCTAATTACGCGTATGGGCTACGGAGAACAATGGTGCGCGAAGGCTGAAGGAGTTCGCGTCTGCTCGAGAGTCGGATAGAAAAACAGGGGGAAAAATAATGTATTAAAAAACTGAAGCTAAGCAGGAGCCAGTCTTAAATTCAATCAGTTTGATAATTTCATCCCGGCCTGAAGAATAGGAAATGAAAACCTGGCACATCATTGAAAAATACATTCTTACCCGAAATGAATAATGCATTTGGAATATTTTGGTTATTTTCTTTTCCCCCCAGTGGGTTGCACAAGCAGCAGGGCTTCTTTATAGGGAAGAGTGGGAGAAAGAGAATTCACTTTGTAACCCAAGCAGCGTGGCATCGGCGCATTAATGTGATGAAGATGGTTTGAAAAGGCAGAAGAAGATGAAGGTGCGGGAGAGTGTGGGTTTTGTAAGTAAACGGGAGAACAGAAAGCTTGGAAAATGAAATGATAATATGATTCCATTGGAAATTAAACAGTGATTTGTTTTCAATTTGTTTTAGCATGGTTGTTAAAAGTTAAAACTACACATACAGTATGCAACTTGGATTACACTTGCTGAATAAAGAAAAAGTTGCCACCTGGATTTAAGGGGAGGCACTGTGTTTGTTTTTCCTATTTTGGCAGCAGTTTTTTTGGCGCCCAGTACGCTTTATACTGAGGTACATTGATTAATGTTCATGAAGAATGTATGCATTAGTTCATCATTCATTCCTGCATTACTTCATCATGAATTAACATGAGTTCTTTGAGCAGAAGACACAGACCTGGGGAAAGCACAAACATTTGAATAAACTTCAAAATAACACTCATGAGTTCATTATGAATGTGCCTAGTAACACTTTTAAAACTTGTGTCTTATCAAAAGTGATGTAATAGAATAGTAAAACCATAATTACTGATAAAATAATGACTGTGATGCTTTAAGTAAATGAAGACAACTTACAGACAAGTAAATATAGACATATTTAGTGAACAATGGAAATGTGGCATATCCAGCCTTTCTTCTTTAACAACTTGGTATAAAGGTATCAAGGAAAGTTGGACTAGGACTGAATTGATTAGTGCAGTTATATAAATGTTAATTTTAGCTCTAGCTTCTGTTTGTAATTGTTCATTAAAACATATTTTACTTTTAAGCTGTCAAAGCTGCAACGCTTTAGTTTGCACATTCATAAGGCCATTGCTGGCTGGCTGGTGGGGGAAGCAGTCCAAGCTGCCTGGATCACATTGCACCAGTCCCTTATGGCTCCTCCTGCAGGTGGGTGGGTCCACAGGAGGATGGCCTCACGATGCTCCTTCACCTCTGGGCGACGTAACGGTCCTTGATGGTCTCTCATCATAAGGGGCTTCTGAACCGCTCTTGGTCTGACCCGTCTCCTAGGACCTGTTTGCCATGGGAGACTCTACAGGAGCATGATGCCCCAGACACAGAGCTCCTAGGATCATTCAGGTGCTCAAAACCCTCCACCACGATAAGGTGGCGGTTCGAGGAGGGGTGATTGACTAATGATGGGTTTGATTTCATTTTTAACTTTGTCCAAAGGTGTGTGCTTTCTCCAGTCTGTATATTCTGCTCAAATAATTCCTCATGATCATTAATGAATTCATTGCCTTAATTACGTGTGTTAATTCATGAGTATTTCATCATGAAAAGTAATGAACTCACATGAATTCATGATGAAGTCATGAGTTATGCACTAATTCATGTACCCTTATTATAAAGCATTAGATAAGATAAGAACTTTATTAATCCGTTAGGAACTTCAGTCAGATAAGATTAAGATAAGATACCATTTTTTCTCTTTCCATACAAATAAATGATCTGATCTTCACCATATCGAGTGTAATCGTTGCACTGATTCAACGTTTCTCTAGAACTAATCTGTATCTTCAATGATCGATTTTTCAAAATGCATTTTTCTCACATTGTGGTGACAACATCTCCAATTTAGTCGCTCCTACACACTCCAAATGTTCCAGTCTTGTACATAACATTATTCTGATGGCTAGTTCAGAGGTTTTTTTTTTTCAATATTTAATTGCTAGTCTGATTTATTAAGTTTTGAACTCCCCAAAAACAGGGAAACATTTCTTAAACTTTTTAACTCACTAATAACTAGTTTATTCAAGAACGAAAGATAATAGCCATAAGTCTCATTAAAAAGAGAAAGAAACGATGAGGCATTTCTTTCTCTTTTTGCAAATTTACTTTCCAAACATTCAAGTCTTTCGAAATATTTGATTGTCATGAATATCACAACATCAGCTTGAAATACTTGTGTAGATTAAGGGTGTATTCAGACCAGGAAAGTCCTTTGGTCCGCTTGTCTGGAGTTGGTTCGGATCGAGACTGTTTGTATTCACACCTGAAGTGAACCGCACCAGAGTCCGTTTGGAAGCGGACCTAGACCACCTGAAAAAGTTTGTCTCGGTCCGGTTTCTGATCCGCACCAGGATTCGTTTGTTTGTTTTCACACCTGCAGGAAAGGTCCGGACCAGCGTTGGAAAGGAACCCTGGTCTGTTTAAAGCGGACCAAACAGTGCAGGTCTGAATACTTTATATACTGTAGATGCAGTATATAACTTATATAACTTTCTTTTTCTTAGTTCTTTAGACTTCACGACTCTCTGTTATCAGAGCATTAGCAGCATTGTCACACTCTTTCGTTTTTATAAAAAGAACAGAACAGATGACTCACAGTAGAGTACTTTGTGTTCCAGTCTTATGGAGCTGGATAAATGCAGTGCATTAGTATGAGCATATACTGTCAGTCAGAAAAATATGAACTTTTGAAAGATGACGTAGGAAATAAATACATAAATTAATGGGAATTTTGTGTAGGCTATATGTAGAAAATTATTTGGATCAGTGGTTCTCAACTGGTTTGGTGCTTGGACCCAAATATGAATTTAATTTGTTGTAAAAAAAAAAAAAAAAAAATATATATATATATATATATATATATATATATATATATATTGAAAACTACTGTATTTTAAAACAAATTACTGTTGGGTGAACATCAAATTATCTTATAAAGATGAAATTATGATAAAAAAAAAAGAAATCTAATGTTTTTGTGCTTTTTCACCAGATAAATATTGAAAAAAAGTGCCCCCATTTTTTCATAAAATCTATGAAGATGAAAAACATGGTAAAGACAAAGATTCTTAACCTGTCATCTGTACTGGGCTGTTGGAGTGTTTAGGATGTTTTGCCTAAAGATGCAGGGTTGACTCACAAGTTGAATGGCTTTTTAGAAAAACAATGGAATCAATAAGGTAATAATGGCTCACACAGCTTACCGTATTGTACTTTTCAAGCCTGTTTACCAAGTTTCTCAGAGTGCTACACTATAGACATTATTCATTCACTCCATACTCAGTGATGTCGAAAGCAAAGCCATCTCCTTCACCACCACCAACCATTCACTCTCTCTCTCTCATTCATGTGCTGGCCTTTTTGGTGGTAGGGAAAACCGGAGCAACTGGAGGAAGCCTACACAGACACGGGGAGTACATACAAACTCCACACAGAAAGTGAAGCGCAAGAATGTCTCCCAGGAAATGACCATGTATGGATTACTGCGTCTTGTGGGTCACATTACATTCGTTACGTGGTTACCAAATATGTCAATATTTCTGGATGGAATGGATAATGCCTTCCTGACATGACTTGACAAAACATCATAAAATAACCACTGTGAAGAATGAATGTGGTATATTTTTATTTTAACATTAAAACGAAGATGTTAAGCGAGACAACTAGATTAAACTCACGAATTTGAACACAAAAATTGCATGAACAACCAATATTTTCACCAGCTGTGTCTTGCCTTAACAATTTTTGCTCATTGGTCGGTTAATACTGCCTTGAAATGACATCATAACAAAGGAATATTACATTTCATGGTACAATGTAAAATATGTGGGCTTAGGATGCCATCGTTAGGGGTGACCCTGATAAAAAACACCTTTGAGAACTACAAAATGCTGGTATTCTGCCTCTGCCACCCACGCCGACTCCCATCCACATTTTCATCCCACTTTGATCTACGCCACGGTGCAAGATACACATTCTCAATGAACCAAAGCGCTAAGCAAACAAGGGGTTCCCCATCTGGTGAGCGAGAGTTGCTTATAGTCTCTGATCTGGCTTGCTTTTCTCTCTCTCTCTCTCTCTCTCTCTCTCTGGACGGCAGCCATCTTGACAGAAGAAAATCAATGATTCAAAGTGAGCCAGTCACACCAATTCCATCCATGTAAAAGCTGGTATTTAAGTTCGGAGGCCGGTGTCAGCGAAGGGACCCCCAAAGCAACAGTAAAGCTAAATAAACCCTGTCAGGTCGCCCTATCAAACCGCGGGTCGCAGTGAGGAGATTTATACCACTGCTATTGTAGTTGTTTGAATAGTCCCTCGGAGAGTCCCCTTGAGATTAGGGCCGTTTGGAGGTCCACGCTGAGAGGGAGCAAACTCGCCGGAGCGGGCCTGTCAGTAATGTTTTGAAAAGGAGCTGGGGGAAAGAAACGGCCTGTCCCTATAGAATGTTTTAATCTGAAAGCAAAGCCATGGCACAATGCTGCACTGGCTCTATATAGACTTGAGCTTAAGCGCCTGTTGTCGATATAGACCTTTGCGTTTGAATGTCTTCTGTAAATTTGTGCTGTCAGCTCAATTGACTCTACTCCCGACTTTACATTTCGCCTCCAGAGCTGTGACCGTCTCCGACTGAACTAGTTGTATTGTTTGTAATGTTGCAGCCTCGATTAAAGAGCATGTCGGCACTGCTGCTTTTCAAACCGTGAACGTGCAAGTGGATGTCGCGGGATTTGTTTTTCCCTACTTTATTTTATTGTAAACATTTGTGGAAATAATACTTAAATGATAGCGCCTACAGAATCCAAACTTTCCAGTCTTGGAGGTTTCTTCAGAAAGATTTTTCAATGTTACTCCTAGCCTGATTTATTGAGTTTTGAACCCCAAAAAACAAGGTGACATTACAGATGTGTTTACTAATAACTAGTTTATCCAAAAACTAACCAAAATACAGTTGTGGCCAAAAGTAAACGTATGCATTTCATAGAACACAAAAACCTTTAGTTCGCTCATGGTTAGTGGTTTGTGTGAAGCCATTTATTGTCACAAAACCTGTTTGTTTACACTTTTCAACGAGAAGCTAGCCAAATGTCCCTGATCAAAAGTTTACATATTGTGCATCTTGAAACAAACATTTTTTCATAGACTCCATGTTTGTCAGAGTCCTCTATTTCAGCTGAAGTGAGTTTTTCTTTGCTCCTGAACAATTTTCCTGGCAGTTGTTGAAGGTCATGTAAACGTTGAGTTGTTTCTGTTTCATTATGATTTCAAAAGAGTAAATCAGTTCTTTGAATTTCAATTTCCTTCCCTATTCACCTGCCATGTCTCGCCTTAATTTGAAAACAATAGGATTAAAATACTCTATGGAGGACCAGGACTGTCAAAACAATAAATAAATATATACAGTGCATTTGAAGTATTCAACCCCCTTCACTTTATCCACATTTTGTTATGTTACAGCCTTATTCCCAAATGTATTAAATTATTATTATTTTTATTTTTTTCTAATCAATCTACACACAATACTTAATCATGACAAAGTGAAAAATGTTTTTTTGAATTTTTTGCCATTTTATTAAAAACAAAAAACGGTAATATCACATGTAGATAAGTAATCACATGTAGATAAGTATTCACAGCCTTTACTATGACACTGAATACTGAGCTCAGATCCATCCTGTTTCCACTGATCATCTTTGAGATGTTTCTACAACATGACTGGAGTCCAGCTGTGCTCAATTCAACTGATTGCATTTGATTAGGAAAGGCACACACCTGTGTAAAAGGTCCCACAGCTGACAGTGATGTCAGAGCACAAACCAAGCCATGAAGTCAAAGGAACTGTCTGTAGACCTCCGAGACAGGATTGTATCGAGGCACAGATCTGGGGAAGGGTACAGAAAAATTGTTCCAGCATTGAAGGTCCTGGAGAGCACTGTGGCCTCCATTATTAGTAATTGGAAGAAGTTCAGAACCACCAAGACTTCCTAGAACTGACTGCCCGTCCAAACTGAGCAAGGGCCTTGGTCAGGGAGGTGACCAAGAACCCAATGGTCACTTTGAGGAAATGGGAGAACCTTCCAGAAGGACAACCATCTCTGCAGCAATCCACCAATCAGGTCTTTATGGTGGAGCCACCTCCCTAGTTTGCATACACTTCAAATTAAATATATAATATATAGTACAGGACAAAAGTTTGGACACACCTTCTCATTCAATGTGTTTTCTTTATTTTCATGACTATTTACATTGTAGATCCTCACTGAAGGCATCTCAACTATGAATGAATACATGTGGAGTTATGTACTTAACAAAAAAAAGGTGAAATAACTGAAAACATGTTTTATGTTGTAGTTTCTTCAAAATAGCCACCCTTTGCTCTGATTACTGCATTTTCACTTCACTGTGTGCCTTATCAGGGTTAATTAGTGGAATTTCTTCTTTATCAATGGTCATGAAAATAAAGAAAACACATTGAATGAGAAGGTGTGTCCAAACGTTTGGCCTGTACTGTATATACTGTAGATATATATATTTATTTATAAATCCTCCATAATACCCATTCCGCGTTTTTTTTTTTTAACCACATCTACCACACAATCCAGTCAGAATGTGCTGACCGTACACTGCCGGTGCTAACAGAGTAAACTGCCAACATGGTACAACTCCATCCGTCAAAAGCCCACATTGTTCGATAAAGCGCTCGGTGAGTGATGGGTCGATGCCCATGAATGCACCTTGTATTCTTCCCGTGGAGCTAATGGATCATAAATTAGGTGCAGGGCCAAATAAGCTAATGCCTCCGAAAACATATTTATCACAGCCCCGCGCCATCCGTCTTTGTCGCCTCTTTCACACATGGACAGACACGCCAATGCGCCGACTGGTTATTGTGCAAGAACAAAGGTAACATGTACAGGCAATTACACGGGGCTACGCTGCGCTCCTGACTCATTTTAGACGATGGGGGAATGATTAGATGAACATTGGTTACAAGCTTAAACGTGGTCATTATTAGTAGCTCGTATGTTCTTCAAAAAATATACAGTATGTATAATCAGTTTTGTTTGTTTATTGTCAATTCCACCACAGGAAAACACACACAGACAGACTAAATCCCATGGCTCTCAAACATAGACCGGTAATAGAGATGGAAGTAGCCCATGTGACTTTCCCCATTGCGTTGAGCGACTCTGCCAGACCGTTGTTTCACATGCAATACTCGCCTACTCCAGCCTGCTTCAGATACCCACCCAAATTATATATTCCTGGCGTGATATATAGTATAGTATCTGTTAATCATGAAATACAAAGAACCATATATTCCCATTATAAACAAAAGTACTTGGTATCATATCGGTAAATTCAAAACCCAGTCTCTCTTTTCTCATAGTTTTTTTGGCAAAGGCTTTATTTTAATTCATTAGACGATATCAACATTGAGGCACCAAAAACAAAAACAAAAAACGCTCCGGTGTGATATACTGTGTCTTCGCTACACAAAATGGTTTTATGGTCATTTAGAACAAAAGGAGATTTGGGGAAAAGTAGCAAAGCAATTTCATCAAATTTATTTCAAAAAGACAAAAATACCCCTTAGTTCCCATGGAAACGGCACGTCTCCTGAGGCCTGGAGCATGTTTTTATGAGTTCTGTAATCAACTACTTCATTTGAGGGAAAGTGCAGGTCAAAATCTTCATGTTTTAATGGAAAAAAAACTAATAAAATCATAACTGGCGAGGGGCTGATTGTCGGCTCAAAATCGAGTCTGTCAGATTTTAATGGAAACTAATTGATATTCCCCGGGAGCTGCTCCAAATTCAGCTCAAATGGAAAATGTTCTTTCAAGGATCTGAAGCTCACAGTCTGTTTTTTAAAGTGCAATTTTATTCAATCTTTGAGCGAGTCTTTGGCGACAGTGGCTCAGTGGAAACACTTTTGCTCCCCAATCCAAAAGGTAGGCACTTAAAACCTTGCTCCGACCTCTGCATGTTATCATTATGTCATTATGTTATGTACAACCAGGTGCCTGTACTCTCAGTCCCATTTATTTCCTATGGGAATTAACTAAAACTTATTCAGCAAGATGCTTTGGAGTGTTTTGTTGAAACAAATGGACAATATTAAGGATTTGAGGAAATCAAATCTGACACAGATCTGAACTAGTCTGCATAAAACAATCGTCTTGTCTATATAGTTATTAAAATTTCTTGTCATTATTTTGACTTGGTATGGGGCCAGCTCTACATCCTGCTGTATGAACCTACAATAAGCAGTTCAGTTTAGAAGTTCACCAGACTGCTTCCTCCATAAGGTCACTGGGAGGCTGAACTCTGAATTGAGATATATATATATATTTTTTTTTTTATGTCATTCGATTTGTAACAAGGGTTTGGCAGTAATTCAATTAAAATTTCTCTATGAATTGACACTAAAAATATTTTAGGAAATGTTATCTTTTTAACCTCTTAAGCCCTATAGCCCCCAGAAATGGCTCTGCGCTTTCAGATACAGCTACTGACGTACGTGTTTTTACGCAGCAAAATATTCCATAGTTGCAAATTAGTGACAGCTGATGTGGGATTATCCATTTTTATTATTTGCTACACCACCGGGAGGAAAAAGGCCTTTTTGCTGGAAAATGTGTGTTTTTTTTCCCCAGGCCAACCCATTGAAACCTCATTTTATTGTCAAACAACATAATTTATTATTCTTTCACTTCCACCGTCATCCCTAAGCTCTACCAAATGTTTGGACATAAAGCTTAGCCATGTACACCTATGACGTAAATAAATGATTTTTGGAGAAAAAGGCCTCGGGCTTAACATTGCCTGTAAGCTGAATTCTTGCGGTATTTGTGATTTCACAAACACACAAGAATTCATCTTGTACCACTCCCTCCCTCACCGTTTTTACAGGACCAGTGGTGGTTTGGGCCAATCACAGTATTTTGGTTTTGAGCGGGATATCTGGATTTGGCAAACGCAAAAAGTGCAGAGGCGAAGCAAAATAAAATATGTCAGCACAGGAGGACAGACGCGCAGCTGCTGCTATCAAATCTGTTTTAGCAGAATCCACAATATTCTTTTTGAAAGAACAACAGCGAAAGGCGCTTTGTGCATTTTTACCTACCAGAGGTAGCGGCTCTTTGCTCAAATCTGCTGAATGTCCCTCCTTTTCCTCGGACAGGAGATTGATATTGTGGAGAAGTCAATCAAGAGTGATACTATTTATCAATCTGGCTCTTCCCAGGTTATTATCTTTTAGCATAAAGACAAACTCCCACCTTTAGATGTCTCCACTGATTAAGAATTTACATCCAACATCAAATACTTAACATGAGGCAAGTGATCTTCTTCATGTACTCTATTTGAATGAGTCCCGATAAAAATGAATAGGATGGAAAATATTGTTCCTTTTATATGTTTAGAGTCGCACACAGAAAGGCCTGATCTGCCATTCAAAACCATGCACTGATTCAAAGATTTTGACAAATTATTATTATTTTTGCACTTCAGGTCCTTTTGTTTTAGTAACTATCACTCTAGTAAAGCTTTCATCAAACCCGTGGCTTATCACTTATTGGATATCATTGTGATTTCCATGTTTTGAAAATCCACCCTTGAATCAGACACTCCTCCAGCATGTTGAGCAGCCCTCTAAGCTCTCCCTGTGTCTGTGCAGAGCAGATGTTGTGTCCAGGCCTCCTGCTGAGAGCCCACTATCCGCCCTCAGGCTGGACCCCAAGTGAAGATCTGTTCTTTGATCTGTCTGAGAATGAAAACCCCACAGTATTTTATCAGGCGAGTCAACACCTGAGTCCAGCCAAAGCAGTCGTCTCTGGTTATTGCAGGGCCCTTTCAAGGTACATGGGGGACGTCAGGGCAGCCTGGGGTCCTAAGATAATCTCAAGATACAAAAAATCATAACAATATTGGTGTATTCAATATTATACTTCATTGAAAACAGTGTACATCAGGTGAATTGTGACCAAATAGGAGGATCTTTGTTGACATCTGCTCATCAGGGTGTTGGGTGGCAGAAAACAAATTAATGGCGGGCGCGAGGAACACTTCCAAGAGAGTTAGCAGGCGAAACCCCCAATGCATATAAGCACTTTAACTTCTGCAGACCGGAGGAGGTTTAGACAGAAGCTTAAAATCTGTTTTGACCACAAAGTCAAAGTCATACAAAAAAACGTTGGTCCGATTTGCCTCTGTCTTGGCCACAAATCTGCTGGCGAGACATTTATTCCTATTTAATAGAAAGCCCTGGACCCTTTACACATGAACAATTTAAAGGCTTTCAAAAGTCTGGAGGTCTACGATTATTTCTTTTTCAAGGAAAGTTGGACGAATCTCTTTGGTGAAACAGAAAGGCGCGATCGTTCTAAAGCAGAGGTCAGACCATCTCCCATGGGTGATCGGCAAGTCATCACTACTCACTGCGACTGCAAAGCCAAGTATGTCTTCATTAATCAGTCAAGGAAGTGGCTGGTGCACCGCAAAAACAATATGACTCTTCTCTAAATAATACATAGTCACTAGGACTTACCATGAACTAAATGAGCCTCACAAACTCTGTCAGTGTCAGAGTGTCCGGGTTTAATCTCCTGATCGCCCCATTTCTTTAGTTTTTTGCAGTCCTTTTCAAAGGGAATTCGAAAAAACTTTGTACGGGGCCTGATAAAATGGACCACTCAGCAAGAGTGAGCCATCCGCTTCGCTAAATCCTCCTCCAAACAGGAAAAACAATCGAACTACTAGGCTACGCTATTGACGTGATGCAATACTACGAAACAATGATGTCACAAAAGATCCTCCTAGAACATAGCAATGAATATAAATACAAATTACCCAACCTATGCTTGATATAATCTGTTTTTTGAATGGAATAACTTTGGGAGTCTCGACACACAGTGAAATGTGAAGATTAATGTAATTATTAATGCAACACTGCAAAAAGTACATTAAAACAAACTTGAAATTAGCACATTTGCCCTTGATTTGAGGAGGTAAGTAAAAGATCTCCCAGAGTTTTGCATTCAAATTAAATAAAAATGGAAATAGTTGATCTTCTTATTCTTTGAGTAATTTTAAATTCACTTTTTGCAGTGTAAAGACTTGAAAACTGCTGCACTTGATGATTCACATACATCCATTAGACTGGTGTTACATTTTTCAATCTTAAAACCATATAAGACTAAAAATATAACCTGTGTTGCCAGGCTACTCTGAGAGGGTGAGGCGAAGGTATCCATTTGGGCCTTTTTTAGTTTTTTTTTTGGACTCTGCTTCTTTCCTAACTGTAACAGAAAACCCTAATGTGTAATTTTCCTTGTATAAAAGTAATTTCACTGAGACAGGTTTTGAAATTGAATTTAATTTGGTGGAGAGCTACACGGGAACAGCCGGTAGCTGTAGCACCAGGTGAAGGATAATGACTTGGTTACAATTCATGAGCAGAAAAGTGGAGGAGCAGAGGGAACAGACAGAAAGCTTTTGGGAGAGTTTCTTAAATCTATATTCTGTCTCAGAGCGGGGCTAGCTGTAGTCTTCAGTGGGTATCTGCTAATTGTGCACAAAACATCCCTGAGTCTGTTAGAATTACTTATTTGATAATAATTTACAAGATATACAAGATTATTATTCAACTATAATGTGTATGAAAACACAGTTTTTGACATTAATATACATACTAAATTAAATTCCTATTTGGGTTCCGGATTGGCATTATAGAGTGATGTAGGGGTCCTAATGCCATACCAGTTGATAAACATTGGTTCATCCGGCCTGCAACTTGTAGAAATACATTTCTGAACATATAAAAAATAAAGCAAGTTTCTAGTCCGTTACCGCAAGGAGTTGGTACATTTTAAAGAAATCATCAAAATGCTCAATTCACTCGCTAGGACGAAGCCAAAAAGTAAGGTTCTACACCTGTCCAGCAGAGATACTATGACCATGCCGCCTTTGCTCTGCCTGATCCTGTCAGATCTGAAGCTAAGCAGGGCAGAGCCTCGTCATTACTTGGATGGGAGACCGCTGGTCAAATGCTAGGAAGCCTGGGCGAATGTAGAGTGAGTGTTCGTGGTGGTTGGAGGCAGCCTCGCTTCTGCCAGTCTACCCCAGGGCAACTGTGGCTCACCAACACCAAGGGAGTGAATGAATAATGCCATGTAAAGTGTCTGAGTGTCCAGAAAAGCACAATAAAACCAATTATTGTCACTGTACCATTTTAAAAA
This sequence comes from Lesueurigobius sanzi, assembly GCA_900303255.1. Lineage (NCBI taxonomy): Eukaryota > Metazoa > Chordata > Actinopteri > Gobiiformes > Gobiidae > Lesueurigobius > Lesueurigobius sanzi. The sequence goes on from OMNZ01094059.1 coordinate 16,104, forward strand.
CTACAAAAAACAGAAGGTGTTCTGTTACTGTGTATCTGTGTAATTCATAATGTCCTGGGGGAGGACCCCCAGACCTCCCACATAATATTTTCACCTCATTATTTCTTTACCCCAGCACCTCACCCCAAAGCCTCAAACGTTAACACTGAATTTAATGGTTAGCTCTGTCAAACACTGATCAGCGATAAAAGATCGGTTTTATCTAGCGAAATCAAAGTTTTGTCATAAATGGAACATTAACACAAACCAACTGGGAACAACTAAGCTCCATCGCGGGAAAACAAGCTCCCAGTCCACGTGCAGGCGGCTTATGGCACAAACTGCTTTTGTCTCCATTTTCAATAGTCATTTTGAAACTTTGCATTTAACGTTTTTCTACAATTCCTATAAGGGCACACTGTCACAAAGCACACACTTTATCTTAAGCCAGTACCATCAGCACACACAGGATCATATATTCATTTCACATACCGCTGCCATGCATACAAAATATGACTGTAATGAAGCAAAGGGCAAGAATCCAGCTTTGCAAATGTCACGGTTTCCTTCGAATCAGCAACTTGGGCCATTTCCGCGCTCCAATATTTTCCCCATATCTCTCGTGGTGCACACGAGGCAGACAGAACAATGGCCCTGAGTGTCGTACGTATTTTTGAAGCATCCATCTGGCTGATTATACTCCAGCGTGCCCGGGCAATATCAAGTTAGAATACTTTCAAAATCAATTGGAGACGCAGGCCTTCAAGAGCCGCACATACAGTATCTAAAACAGAACACTCATATATGTTTAATGGATGTTCCCTCCAATGGCACAGACGATGGTATTTCTGAATGAAACTCAAGCATGAAAACAAAAGTGAGCAGTTCAGTGGGATCTGCCTCCAGTAACTCTAAGTGAAATTATAATTTGCGTGTGTGCTTTGGAAAGTAAGATCACATGATGCATACTTTGATGTTAAATCTATGGTTGAATGGAACACCTACACATGCATTTGGTTGGAACTTTAAATATTGCTGATGAGAATAATTTTTGTATTTTTCAACATTTTAGACTAGCCATGTTTCCTGATGATTTATCGTCTTCACACAGGGTTAGGAATACTGTATGTGGCAATGTTCTTATTCCATATGTAAACACCATGTTCTTGCACTTTTATGCCTTTTTCATATTACCATGCCATCCCTGTGATGTAAAGTGCAACTATTAGTTGCTATATTACAATGGTAATCATCCTGAGCAGTATTTTTTTCTACATTTAAAACATTACATTTATTAAAATGGCACAGTGAGGTGGCACCGTAGCGCAGCGGTTAGTGCTTGCTTCACAGCATGAAGGTCCCGGGTTCGATTCCCATGCCTTTCTGTGTGGAGTTAGCATGTTCTCCCTGTCTCTGAAATGCGTTTTTTCTTCATATTTCGCAGTATAGAGCTGTGGAAATAGAAATTAGGATTGAAAATATTGTGTTTGGAGTGCTTGATACTGGAGTGAATCTTTGTGCCTGTGTGTGCGTCTGTGAGTAAAGGTGCCCACACACTAGAGGATTTTTTAACTTTTGAGACTAAAGATCTGTGCATAGACAACACACACTTAAGGACAGACATGAGGACACGCATACACACATGAGGAGTCCCACCACAGATCATGCCATGAAAGAAAGTTTTTATTGAGCCACGCCTCCTAAGACTAAAAATCTGGCTAAAAATCCTCTAGTGTGTGTCCACCTTTACAGTAAATTAATCTGGTCTTCTGGTGATAAACTGTTTAAATATTTTCCTTTAGATCATGCCCGTTCAGGTTTCTCAGCATACCTGACAGTCTTCCTCAGAGTTCACGTGAGCAACTCTGAGGAAGAATGGAGAAATTGAGTACAGGTATGCTGAAAAACCTAAACTGATCTGAACAAAAGGACAATCTCCAGCTGTGGGTGAGCGAGTGAGTGACGACAAGTCTGTGTGTACAGTACATACTTTTTCAATTCTTCCAGTGACTGTAAAAAATACATCATCCGGCTCCTCCCCACTCTCCAGATTTGTGATTTTTGGGGAAATCAGGGCTTTTCCAGCAATCAAAATTTGGTCAGGAATGGTAAAGGCTGCGGCTTTAACAAACATAGTGTGGTTTTTAATAGATTCGACCGATTTGCCCAAATATCAAAGTTTTTTAAAGTGTATTTTCCCTGAGTTTGTCCTTGAGTTCTTCAAACAACGTAGTCGTGCTTACACTTGAACAATGGGTTATAGATAATATTTTGTTAATTCTTTTTGCTCCTGCTGCTGGTGGTTTAGATGAAAGTTCCATGTGGTCACTTTCTTTTGTTCATTTCTGCTAATACATACAGTATATCTTGACGGGTGTGTTGTATGTTTGTTCGGCCATTTTAAGACATCCTGAAGAGTCATTTTTCCCCCACTGGAATTAAATAAAAAATGTAATTAATACAACACATTTTCTCAATGTTCAAAATTAGAACACAGGCTACATTTTTATTAATTTACTCTTAATCAGATTTATCTTAATTTAAATATATTGTGTTTATTTATCCTTTGTTTCATTCATTTATTTACCGTCAAACCCTGATTGGACATTACATGTGTTGATGTCTGTGAAGCCTCTGAGGTGACTCTTGTTGTAATATTGGGCAATACAAAAATAAATTGATTGTGTTTCCCAGTGGGGCCTGACTGAGGTCTCCCATCCGAGTCTTGACCAGGCCCTGTCCTGCTCAGCTTCAGATCTAGTAGTAGTAATGTATTGTCCGCATGAGGAAATTTGTTTGCAGTGAGTAAAAGACATAAAAAAAACACCCATAAAACCAACATACTACACACAAGTCCATACTCTGATCCCATGAATATATAAACAAGATTTAAAAAAAAGGGAGACCAAACTATTTAAACCATCCTATCTGCCCAGGCCAACTGTGTAGATAGTCTAAGATAAATTGTGTAAGATAAAACTGTCTATAAAACATATTTTAAGTTTATTTAATTGCAGATCCACTTGTGGGACAAATGACTGCCGGGTTCTGTTTTTGGTGAAGTCTGGGCACTGGTATCTCCGACCAGAGGGGAGCAGCTCAAACTCCCTGAACAGAGGATGTTTGGAGTCAGATAATACTGTGTCTGCTTTGTCCAGAGCTCGAGGTAAATAAATGTCTTGTAGGCTGTTCAGAGGAATGCCTTGGATTTTACTTGCAACTGTAATTATTTACCTGAGCGGGTTCTTTTGTGCCTCAGTCATGCACCCATACCAACCCACAATACAAAAAGTCAGAGCACGCTCCACAAAAGCACTGTAAAGCATTTTCAACATGTTTTATCCACCCAGATATTTGTGCTCATAAACCAAGCTTTTTATTGTGGTTGGAAAGTCAGTGGACTCCCGCCTAAAATCGATCGCCAGCTCCTTTTGTCTTCGTTGTATTCAGTATGAGGTGAGAGTCATCACACCAGGAGATGGAGTCATTTAGGACAGGACTGTGTTCATGCTCGTCCCCTTGAAGCAGGCTGACCAGTGCTGTGTCATCAGCGAACTTCACCAGATACCTGCCAGGATGCGAGCTGGTACAACTGTTGGTGTATAGGATGTACAGCAATGGTGATAGTACACACCCTTGAGGAGAGCCGATGTTCGTGGTGATCCTGGCTGAGAGCACAGAGCCTGTGCCGTGGAAAGGAAATCCAAGATCCATGAAATGAGCCCTCCTTCAAAACAACAGTCCATGTCCAGCCTCTGTGCCAAAATATCCAGCAGCATTGTATTGAATGCTGACGAAAAAAAGTATTTTTTGATCTGATAGGATCAGGCAGAGCATAAGACAGTGTCCCCTGCTGGACAGGTGTGGAATTCCTTCCTTCTTTCTTTTTTTTTAATTTAAATCTTGGCTGCCATCTAGCGGTTGGATTGAGCATTTTAATTATTTCTTCAAACTGTCATAACTCCTGACAGGAATGGGCTGCAGACTCCACAAGCCAGGCTGCACCCATACAGTCAATTGAGCCACTAAAAGGTCAAAAATGCACTGATATCTCAAAATGCACCATAAAACTTTGTCTGAGGTCAGTTTGTATGTAGTGAGGGATCTGGGATTCGGACCACCACACTTCCAGTTATAAGACGAGCCGCTCCACCTTCTCAACCACTGTCGCCGCCGGTCATATCATGGTCTGTTATTTGCCCAATATTAATTGTCACCATCTAAGTCTTATATTTTTCTATGTAAATTTATGAGGAACCGTTTAGTTACATACATTGAGTTTTAAATTGTGTGAATTCATAGCATTGGGGGGCCCCATGAAATGTTTGGATGCGTAAGTGGGCTCTCACGTTTGGGAACAGTTGATCTAAGTACCGTATGTTACCTGCATAGTTGTCTGCTTTCATTAAAACATAAACACTAATACATTTCTATTACGCTTCTAGTCGATACCGTTTTGAACAAAAGAGAATCCTGCCGGTCTCGCTGGTAAAGACAAATGCAAATATCCCACCGTGCATATATCATTCTGTATCATTGTTGGCATTTATATTAGCACTCGAGAACAGACGCACAGAAAAGCTCTGGGGTTGAGGGACGGGATTTACAGTGTGTACAGAAAGTGTCTCCAAGGGCCCAACCCACCGTGAGAAGTTCACAAACTATTTTAACCCAGCCGGCTCTCAGGGCTCTGACTGTTGAGGGAATAAGTTCTTAGGCACAGAAATATATTTTCTCAGAGCAGTCGACTCAAACGCGACGAGAAATGGCAAAAAGAAAATCCACTTCTGTTGGAGAGAAGTATAGACTGTAGTTTAGCCAGTTTGTTTTCTTCACTATTGTAATCTAAGGGAAGTTTAAAATGTGTGATTTGGGTACAAGTATAACAAATATGATCAAAACATACTATTTGTTTTAATGGGAGACACAGCAGGCAAAACCTTCTATTAAGGTGTGACCAAAGAAAACCATCAGGTCTATGCCCCGCCCTCCCTCTATGAGAGGTCTCTGGCCAGAGAGGCTCAGACAATCGTGAATGACCCAACTCATGTATTAAACAGAGAATTTGAGATGCTTCCTTCTGGACGCAGGTTCAGGCTGCCAAAATGCAAATACAACAGATTCAAGAATTCATTTATACCGTCCTCCATACGGTTTGTAAATAAGAAT
>OMNZ01094060.1:0-12961 GCA_900303255.1 Lesueurigobius sanzi
AGGCGATGCGTGGCTGCCTCGTCTTTGTGCGTGGCGTCTGTCCCATAAAACGACCAAAGACAGTGTTAGCATTTTGACTCTACAATATAGTCCCTTGGGGCGAAATGTAGAAGCCACGGATTTCTTCCAAGTTTCCCCTATTTAAATAGGGCTATGTCAGTAGTTACACGTTCAAAGTATAGTTACACAAAATTAAAACTGTCAATTTTCTAAGTGGATAAAACAGGTACTATATTTTTAGGCGGAATAACACGGAATTGAGTGGGGGAGAATCCTATAGGAGCGTCTTAATACTGTGCGGAGGTCGAAGTGGTGTTATTCTGACATAGCCCTATTTAAATAGGGGAAACTTGGAGACATTTGGCCCCAAGGGACTATACTGTAGAGTCAAATGTAAGCATGTAAAAGCGCTGAACTATTCCTTTAACACAGGCCAGTTAGCATTAGCATTCTCACTGGTAGAATTATGCCTCTAGTCCATCAGAAAACATCAAAAAAATAATTATAATGTATATTATTTAAGGCGCCGTTCAAGACACACGAGGTACAGTACTTTTACTTCGGTGCATTCCACCTGGACCAATCACAGCACAGTATGAGTCTTGCCACGTCACATATCCAGCCTTTGGAATTCATGTCCCCAAAATGTTCAAAAATGGCGGCCACATTGGATCGCTGTTTGCTTCCCTGTTTATTCTACCCATGTCAATGTCCAGGCCTTTGTCATCATTTCTGAACAATGACTTGTCTCCTAAAACACTGTGGTATATTGGCACTGTTCCTGTCTCAGTGCTAAAGGGCTGACTGATGCTGGACTTGGAAGTGTGTCTAAAATGCAGCTTCTCTAACGAATCCAAACAGTCTTATACGATTAAAAAAAAAACTGTACTGATCCATTTTCTTCTTTAAGGTATGTTTTAGGTGAAGTCGGCTTCTTGTAGCAGATGTTTTATGAAGCTGACGCAAAGCAAAAAAATTATCAAAATGGGAGATTTCAGTTCTTTTTCAAATGTGTATTTTTTGTTTTGTACTTTGTTTTCTTTTTAATCCTACAGAGCCACATAGGGAACATTCAAGGGGGTAAAAGAGGAGAGGAAAAAAGCAATCCTGAAAAACTTTCATGTGATCCCAACATAAAGGCACTATAGCTGATTTTTTCCTAGTAGTGGAATGAAATTAGTTGTTTCCTTTTTTAGTGTATTGCAAACTCGGACATATCTGGAAATCTAAGGCCTTGTCCACACATAGCAGGGTATTTGTAAAACCGAAGATCCTCCTCAAACCGTGTACAAAAAAATGTGAATCCGACCTGGTTTAAAAAAGAAAAGCCATCCATAGTTAACCGCACAAGTGCATTTTAATGCACGTCATTAGCCAAACTGATAGACTGGTAGTTCCACAGATTCTATCCCATTAGAGTAAACTTCCGTCTCTTATCAACACCGCCCTCGTCAGATAAGCAGCACAGTGTTAGAGCTACTTTTCTCACCACACTGACCGGTGATGGCATTATGGTGCTGCCCCTCGATGTGCGTAGCATCTCTGACAACGACAGGACAATTCTCACGCTATTCCTCCGGGAGGCAAAAAGTGCTTGAGCTATTGTTAAAACGAACACAGTTTTGAGGGTGTCCATGCTGCCTCTGCTCTGAATGTAAACACTGACGTCACAGGCGTGACCTGAGTATATTTTGGCGCAGGCAGTGACGTTTAGCCCTAAAACCCCAGTTGCTCATGACACACAAACGCATAAACGTACAAAAATACCATTGTTTTATGAGATACCCTGCTATGTGTGGACAGGGCCTAAATATAATGTATTATTGTCAATTTCATGAGTTTGCAGACTAGTTTTCTTGCATTTCTGTGACTATGACCCTAAAAGGTGACCCCGCCATTTGTGAAATGTGCTTATAAACTCATGTCTAAGAAGAAACAGGATTTTAGAAATGTGTGATGAAAGTTAGGAAAGAGTTTGGACCACAACTATCAATTTATTTTGCTCTCTCTTCCATCATTTACAATTAAAAAAATAATTTAAAAAAACAACAACATACAATTCTATGGGAGATAAACAATTTTTGAAAGAAATTTCCCCCTCAAAAATTGACAAATGTTTTCCCTGATCACTATTTGTGTGCCGCAAGATCCAGGTGTAGAGGGGAGCAATGAAAAGGTTAACGCCCCTGTTAAGGTGAACTGAGGCCACGTCCACGGAGATGAAACATCGACAGAGTCTGAAAAATAACATTTTATGAATTTTTATATATTTGTGTAATATAAAAGGGCAAATCAAGAGATTTTTTGCTGTAGAAGATTCACAGAGAGGACAGTTAATGTTTTAAAGTGGCTAAAGTTAGCAGGAAGTTAGCATGTTCAGACATCAATATGAACTGTTCAGCCGTTCATTGTGACTTAATTTGATCAAATCCAAGGTTGTAGTAGTTTGACCATATAACTGTGAAAAACAAAGCAATATTGAAACATAAGCTGAAAAATTCCTCAAAGTTCGAACCTGCTAACTTCCTGCTAACTCCCTGCTAACTCCCTGCAAACTTATGCCCACTTTAAATCCTTTTTGAACGCAGAAGCTCGACCAACTCGTCCATGATTGCTCCTCGTGAATGTTTCTCCAGATTGGTTTTCTCCCTCTTGAATGTCCTCTAAGGGTTTTCGTAAAATCCAGACCAACAAAACGCCACTTCAGTGCAATTGTGCCTTTTTTATTACTCGTTTGTACTTGAAACCTCACGCCGTAAGTGTAAAATATTGCTGGTACTTCCTCAAATGTTTAATTTATTGGTTCAAGTTAAAAAAAAAAAGAAAAAAAAAAAAGGTGAAATTAGAATTTTCCTTTTGTGACACTTCTTTCGTTGCGATTTAGCTGTTTGCCAAAGTGACCAAGAATTTTCTAAACATTGATCAGTTCAAGAATTCGTCACATTTACAAAAACATTTTTCTTTATTGTAATTTGTGTTGCACATGTTGAGTTCACGCCATGCCTTATATCTATGATTTCAAAGAATATGATTTTTGCCACGAGGATGATTCCATAATACTGGCTTTGTGTACTGTATGTTTTTATGCTGTTGAATGTTTAATATGAATATTTGCTTTCATAATCATTTTGCCAAAACACTAATAAATGTGCCTTTTCCAATGTCACTTGACTTCCAGTTATTTCTTTGTAATAGTCACCTCTCAAATGTAAAAACCTTGTTGATATTACAGCACAAATAACATTAGCAGAGTTATATCAACGGGGAACAGCTCCACTTTAGATCATAATATTATGTGGAAACTTTTAATTTCGTTTTTAGGAGTCGATGGAAGCATCTGGGGATTTTAGTCACAGTTGTAGCCAGTGTTGGGGAGAATACTTTGAAATTGTATTCAGTTACAGAATACTGAATATTTGTCTTAAAATGTATTTTGTAACATATTCAGTTACTTTGCCCAATCAGAGTACTGTATTCTGAATACTTGGAATACTTTCACCTTGATTTGCTTAATATTTTTGTATAGTGAAAGATTAAACATATATGTAGCAACACTTTTACACCAACTCTCTATCTCTCTCTCTCTTTCCTTCCTCTCCATCACTCTCTCCTTCCCTTCTCTCTGTCTCTCTCCTTCCTCTCTCTCTCTCTGTATTCCTTTGGTATTTGAAAAGTAACTGTATTTGAAATACCCTCAAATGAGAGAGTATTTGTACCTGAATACAGTTACTCAAAATGAGTATTCTGAATACGTATTTTAAATACATGTATTTAGTCACTCCCCAACACTGGTTGTAGCATCAATAACTACTTCTAATGTAGTGTTAGTCTAATGATTTCGACCAAAATGATGACAAAGTAGTATCCTTTAATGCTCAGTGGCCTCCTCAGAGAACGGGCCCTTTAATGCTCAGTGGGCTCCTCAGAGTAAGGGCCCTTTAATGCTCAGTGGGCTCCTCAGAGTACGGGCCCTTTAATGCTCAGTGGGCTCCTCAGAGTACAGGGCCCTTTAATGCTCAGTGGGCTCCTCAGAGTATGGGCCCTTTAATGCTCAGTGGGCTCCTCAGAGTACGGGCCCTTTAATGCTCAGTGGGCTCCTCAGAGTACGGCCCTTTAATGCTCAGTGGGCTCCTCAGAGTAAGGGCCCTTTAATGCTCAGTGGGCTCCTCAGAGTAAAGGCCCTTTAACCTCTTAAACCCTATAGGACCCAAATTGGGCACTAAAATCTCTCTCCTTCCCCTTTCTCTGTCTCTTTCCTTCCTCTCTCTCTTTCCTTCCTCTCTCTCTTTCCTCTCTCTCCTTCCTCTCACCCTCTTTCCTTCTTCTCAATCTCTCCTTCCCCTCTCTCTGTCTCTTTTCTTCCCCAGGACCCAAATTGGGCCTGTTGGGGTTTAAGAGGTTAATGCTCAGTGGGCTCCTCAGAGTACGGCCCTTTAATGCTCAGTGGGCTCCTCAGAGTAAGGGCCCTTTAATGCTCAGTGGGCTCCTCAGAGTACAGGCCCTTTAATGCTCAGTGGGCTCCTCAGAGTACGGCCCTTTAATGCTCAGTGGGCTCCTCAGAGTATGGGCCCTTTAATCCTCAGTGGGCTCCTCAGAATACGGGCCTTTAATGCTCTGTGGGCTCCTCAGAGTAAGGGCCCTTTAATGCTCAGTGGGCTCCTCAGACTAAGGGCCCACCTATGGGACAGTCACATGTGGGTGGTGTGTCTGCTCCATCTGAAGTTATTGTTTATCCATTATCAGCTGACTGTTGTGTAAGCACAGGCGCTTATAGGACACTGCCATTTGGAACAAAGACACAGCCATGGAGAGCACAGTGCCACCTGCAGGAAGACAAGTGCAGTGGTGGAAAGTAACCAAGTACAAAGTACAAATCATAGGTACTTTTACTTTGCTCAAGTAAATTGATGAATACCTTCTGCATTTCAGAGCCTGTACTTCCGACTTCATTACATTTTTAATCTGGGTTAAAAGTAAAAGAATTTTATTTTCAAAGGGACCTCTTTATGATGAACTGGTTTAGTCCCAGTTCAGACTTGGTTTGGTGGTTTACTTGTTTAGACCTGAGTAAAGCTGGACACACACTCGAGGATTTTTAGCCAGATTTTTAGTCTTAGGAGGGGTGGCTCAATAAAAACTTTCTCTCATGGCATGATCTGTGGTGGGACTCCTCGTGTGTGTGTGTCCTCATGTCTGTTCTTAAGTGTGTGTTGTCTGTGCACATGTCTCAAAATATTAAAAGTCCTCTAATGTGTGGGCACCTTTAGACCTGGTTTAGTCCCAGTTTAGACCTGGTTTAGTCCCAGTTTAGACTTGGTTTGTCAAAAAAAAACTGTTTGTTTACGCTCTTCAACTAGAAACTAACCAAATGTCCCTGATCAAAAGTTTGTGCATCTTGAAACAAACATTAAGAGAGTCCTGTATTTCAGCTGAAGTGAGTTTTTCTTTGCTCCTGAACAGTTTTCCTGGCAGTTGTTGAAGTTGTTGTTTGTAAACGTTAGATCAGGGACATTTGAGTAGTTTCTGTTTCATTATGATTTCAAAAGAGTAAACTCAGTTTGTTCACAATAAATGGCTTCACACAAACCACTAACCATGAGTGGGAAAAAGATTTTTGTGTTATCATTGATATTCTATGAAAAATGGCCAAATGATTAAAAGGGTATGTAAACTTTTGGCCACAACTGTATTTCAAAACAATTAAACATATTTTCCAGATTACTTTCTGTAGTGTATTTAAAATGTGTCCAAAATTGTCTATATTTCAAGAGACAAAATTGTGATCATGATAAAGCCAAGTTCAAATTTATGTTTTTTGACATTGACATTTATTTCCAGAAAAGTCCCACTCAGATCAAGAATGTCCTGGCCCCAGAGACGATCCTGTTGTACATGTTTATTTGTGGTAGGGGAAACCTACGCAGACATGAGGAGAACTCATGAAAATATAATGTTGCACTTTTTCAGTATCAAAAAAGGCTAAATGTTAAATGCAAAAAATTGATCTATAAAGCTTTCCTTCTAATATTAAAAGAAAAAATGTATGTTCAACATCGTGTTTTTTTACTTGATGCTTCAGCTGAAACGTGAACTTCCCTCTGGATCAATAAAACATCTATCTACAGTATCAAAACTAGTATAAACTAGGGCTGCTGCATATTGAATATTCATGAATATCAAGTTGATATATCTGTAAAATAAAGCCCTCTTTTAAACATAAAATAGGCCACACACACACACACACACACACACACACACACACACACACACAGTGGGCCGCAGACTACTGCTTAGTCTGAATGGTGGTCCCTGGGGCAGATCCAGTTGAAAACCCCTGGTCTATCTAATCGAATTCAGCTGTAAACTGTTCTTTTGACACAGCATCATAGCAACATAATAACTGAGTTAGTCTTATGTGCTGCATTTCCTCCAGTGTGAAGTGAAGACAGCAGAACCTAAAGTTGGGGTTCACATCTGGGGAGTGGTCTTTCCTCACATTCCACTACAATGACATATTAGTGCAGTTCTATAGGACAGTTCTGGAGCTCTATGGGAAACTAGGCTTTTCCACCGAGTAACGAATGGAAGACTTTATTTGGTCAACTATGTGAGGAAACCTCACATCGTGTTTTGAAATGGCAAGCTTTCACACGTTGTAAGGTCTTATAATGTGGTTAGGGATGTTTTTTGAAGTACTTTTGGACAGTTTAGCATTGGAATCTCACATGTTTATAACATAAAATAGGGACATGGATACTGTGTGTATACACAAACGGTCTAGACTTCTAATTACTGCTGCCATAGTTCATTTCTTAAATCAGATTAATCACTTTTGAAATTGTGTTTAATATTTACTCAGTATATTTTTTCTCCCTTTGTTTCAGAGTTTTTCAATCCATTGCACATAAGGGACAGTTATTCCATTATGATAACCTGTTTGTAATTTTGATCTTGCTCTTCTTGTTTGCACGTGTCCTACTTTTTCAGCCACAGAGCCTTTTTCGGTTTTGAGGAAAACAGGAGTATGTAGCTTTAGGTTGTTACTGTACATCACTGTGAAACCCGTCTGTCGAGGCCAGTGTTGGGGGTAACGTATTACTAAAGTAAGTTACAGAAATATACTTTTTTCAGTAACTGAGGAATATATCACTTAAACAAAATGCAGTAATATAGTCATTACAATGTACTGTAACTCCAGTTACAAGTACAATTCCCCCCAAATAAGATGCAGCACCAAATCAAGTTGTTACTGGTGTAGAAAGAGGCTTGTGTAGCTGATGTCCACATAGGAATGGGTTACTTTGCACATCCTTCGCATGAGGCAGGTGCGTATGAGAATCCAGGAAGAATATGAACAGAAACACTAGTGTTCCTTTAAGTTCCTTCAAGCAACGTTTCATCCAGTAGACATTTTTTTGCCTGACGATGGCCAATGGCCGAAACAACATTAGCCTAGTGCTAGCCGTCATAGCTAGCGAGTGTGCAGTTAGCCCAAAATATTATATAAAACACTAGATTGGACATCACCAGAGTGATACATTGGAACGGATGGCAACCTCTGGGGGCCAGCCACAAGATGGCCGCAATGTGAATGAATAGGAAAGGTCATGACCTTACTTTCTTTAAGTATTGACTTGATACTAATGCAACATCAGTAGAATGAATGGTGGTAAATAGTGCTAAGACCACAAAAACAAACATCCCTTTAAATATATAACTCAGAGTAAATATGCCTTGACTGAGATACATAGACTTACCAGCAATACAACAAATCCCAAACAATTACTCTCACATTCACATACGTTTTATCAACGAAAACCGTGTCCTAGATTTTACATTACTTGCTATTAGCATTAGCCTCACCGGCCAGTCACAAGAAGGCCGCCACCTTTGCCACGTCAACAAGCATCATGTCCAATCTAGTGTTTTATATAATACCTTTTGGTTAGCCTATTTACTTGTTACGAATGGACAGAGAAGACTGCGCAACAGAGATAGTATTAACGTAGAGCAAAACCCAATGACTAGTGCTTTAAATGAATGACTTGGTGATACAGTCAATGACTAACCTGCTGACTTTGCTTCTCAACTGTGTGGGAGTATTCCTCATGCTCCAGCTCCACTGGTTTCTCTACCTCTGCTTCGACCAGAGTCTCTAATTCAACTTTACCATATTTTTTGAGTGTCACCTTTGTCCCGAAAAACACTTCTTCAATTCTGGCACTTTTTTCTGCTTTTGCTTGTTATCTGACATGGTTAGCTTGGGTCTTTGCACATGCGCAGTTTGACTAAACATTGAACGCATTTCGTAAATCAGGAATTGGCTTGGCGCATAATATGGCTGTGCTAGTTCCTCTGCCCTGAAGATGTGAATGCCAGAACTTCCTGTCCGTATTCATTTCCTATGGAGATTAGTTTAGACTGGTTTGAATAATCTAAAGATTTCATGGTGGACAGTGAGTTCCTGGTAGATGATTGTGTGTTAATAACTTGATGTAGGATGTAAATAGATCAGCAGAGGATACGTTTAAATACAGAATATAGTGTCCTCCACTGAAGTATTCACATCCTACATCAAGTTATTAACACACAGTAAGTGATCATCCACCAGGAACTCACTGTCCACCACCGAAGTGGGCTTAAGATAATCTTGGATGCACCACTTGATGCTTTATTTTCATTTTGTTTTTTGTTTTTTACCCAGAGTGAAATCTCACTTTCAGGCTGAACAAACTTGGTATCTCTGGTACTGGGATAAGTGGTAACAAAAGCACTGATATGCTTTAGGGGCAAGCAGCCATGTTACAACTAGCCCCGAAGGGGGTCTTTGAAGTATCCGCACCACTTTACCAAAGTTCTAAAGTATTTCCTCTAGACATTGTGCCATGGGTAAATGTTGGTCATAGCACTCTCTGACTGTTCCACTTTCAAACGGCTAAACACAAATGCATTGATTCCAGTGAGGCCATTTTGTTTGGCTATTGGCTCACCCTGTCAATAGCCAAACAAAATGGCCTCACTCCAAAACTGAAAGGACTTCTATGATGGCATCACACTGCTGCATGACCTACATACAGTATAGGGCTCACTAGAGACGTCTAGTGGATGGAGTTTGAATCATAGGCTTTTCTGCTAGGACCACTGTTACAACTTACCCCCTGTTACTTTTAGCCCCGCTCTCCCCTATATCCATAAATAATATACTGTCTCTTGAAGTTGGTCTGTCTTGATAGCAGAAATCCATTAGCGGAGCTTTGCAAACTTTTTCAGCAGATGCAGTGCACTCATCTTGTTGACATTTCGGACGCTGCTCACTACTTTCTCCTCCGCGGATCACGTGACTGTGGCACTTGGGTCACGTGATCATCGGCCAGGAGAAAGTAGTGAAGAAAAATACTTCTGACATGCCAACTAAATGAGTCCACTACTATACAGTGCAGGACTATAGTAACTGAGTAGTTAGGATTAGGGTGGACATTCGGACACAGCCATAGAATATGAATGACACAAAAACCTTTTTTCCACTCTTGGTTAGTCATTGCGTGAAGCCATTTATTGTTTGTTTATGCTTTTCAATTAGAAAGTAGCCAAATGTCCCTTTGACTGCACTTGCTCTGTGGCATTATACACTTTATATTTTGCCAAAAGTAACCATAATAGTGGTGTAACTCAGTTACATTCTTGCAACAGTTATGTAATACAAACATGTATTTTCAAAACTGTAACTAGTAATATAGAATATATTACACTTTTAAAGTAACTTTCGCCATATGTTTTGAAAACTTTATCTGTCCTTTGTAATGTATATTAGCATATCATCATCACCCCTGACAACCAGCTGTCAAATGGTGAGAGTGTTTATGTCAATTCGGGGAGTTCTTATGAGTCAGCGCTCACACAGGCTGTTCCCATCAGAGAAATGACAGGAGCGACTCAAGAGTGTGTCACCAACAGTCGAGTCTGCCCCGGGGCAAAGGCGTGGAGCGAAACCATGACAACGGAAACTTCACTTTCACCTCTGCGGGTTTCGGAGCAGTGTTGTGTCACGCTTTGATGATCTGTCAAAAAATATCAAAAATAGGTCAATTTTACTCAATGTTTTTTGGAAGAAATCTCCAAAACAGAAAAGTCAAACATATATTAAAGCTTAAAGTTCTTTCAACCTCCAATAATTACAGAGATTTATCCATAAACCGGGTCAGAAACATCTACATTTTGGCAGTTAAATAATTATACAATTGGTTGCGTTAAGGTTATAGAATTCCAGTTTGAGCAGGTGCCAATACAAAACAGTCTAAACAGAAATTTCCAAAATTAAAATGGATAAACCTGCCATATTATTATAGAAAGTCCTTTCTTCAGGCCACACACGTTTTTGAATATTGTCGCCACTTTTAGACACCTTTATGAGAAAATAATTAGATCTTAGTTCATACACTGCAAACAGTACTAATCTAAAATAAGTACAAATGCTTTAAAATAGGTCAATTTGCTCTTGATTCGAGAAATTAGTTTCAAGAACTCTGCCAATGTGCTAAGCTTTTAACACTTAAATTAACAGAAAAAGATCCCATTGCATTCAAAATTCAAAAATTGTTTCATAATTGGCAGGTTTCTTGAAATTAGTTTCTAAAATTAAGGACAAATGTTACTTATTTCTTGATTACTTGTTGCAGTCTATGTGCAAAAACCAAGGTCATTGCAGCATCCAAAACTGCGATGTCGATTCGATATTGATTAACCTGGCCTAGTTTTTATGAGTCGACCAAAATGTCTAGAGATTTTAGTCAAAGAGGGGAGACAATTTTCAGGTTTTGGTCCAGATTGCTCCCAACATATAAACCCTCACCTGGAAACAAACAAACGTCCCAATCTTCACAATACAGTGATCAATTATTGCACTGGGTCAACTTCTCTCCACAGAACTACATAGGAAACTGTAAATCCTTTTCTCAAAATACATTTTTCTTGCATTGTGGCAGCCAAATTTCCACTTTAGCAGCTTCCACACACTCCAAACTTTCCAGACTTGGACTTTACAATAACTTGAAAGCTTAACAGAGACATTTGCCTGATTTATTGAGTTTTACAAGTAAAAAAAAAAAAAGGCAAACAGCCCAGATCCAAAATCCTCTCTGAAGAAAATCTTGTCCTCTGTCCTTTTTCAGTTTGTCCTAAATCAATTCAATCAATCATTTTATTTTAGTAACGCCCAATATCACAACTGGAGTCATCTCAAAGGTCAGAATCCAAGCTAAATTCCCTTTAGGTTGGATTATGGGTGAGTGAAACAGGTGCCCCACGAACAAGAGAAAACAGAAACATGTTTATGAAGGGGGTTTGAAAATGTATGTTCTTTTCTTTAAGAAAAGGAGTAGGTAGAAGTAAAAACTTATGTTTCCTACCCCTTTCTACAACTTCTTTCGATTTCTTTTCTTTGTTTCCTCCACAGAATTACATAAGTTACATTTACTTCACAAATGTTTGGCTCATTCAAGTTAACGTCAGACCTTACCTAAACATCAGTTATACAGTACATTTTCCTTAATCATATTGACACTGTCATTACCATGAATTGTCATATCTTAAAGGCACAGTAAACATGCATATTGTGTTCTATAACCTCATTACTCTTGTTGTCATTACCATTTCTACTACAACATTTTATTGTACGTTTTATTATTTACTTTATCATTATTATTCCATATTGGCAGGAACTAGAACACGCTGTGGTATACACCGATCCAGAGCATCCCAAACATGCTCAATGGGGGACATGTCCGGTGAGTATGCTGGCCATGCAAGAACTGGGATGTTTTCAGCTTCCAAGAATTGTGTACAGATCCTTGCAACATGGGGCCGTGCATCATCATGCTGCAACATGAGGTGATGTTCTTGGACGTATGGCACAATGGGCCTCAGGATCTCGTCACGGTATCTCTGTGCATTCACAATGCCATCAATAAAATACACAGTCTGTGTTCTTTGTCCATAACATACGCCTGCTCATACCATAACCCCACCGCCACCATGGGCCATACCATAACCCCACCGCCACCATGGCTCATACCATAACCCCACCGCCACCATGGGCCATACCATAACCCCACCGGTAAAGAGGCAAAAAGGCACGCACATCCCAATTCTCAGTCAGCGTGCTAGATCAAAAAGGTACGAGTATTAGAAAGAGTCAAAAATCCGCACAAGCTGCAGTAAGCTCACCATTTATTTGGCACCACAAGTGTAACGTTTGGGGCGTCAGCCCTTCATCAGACAATTTCAAAGTGCTCTGACACACCTGTATATATACAGACACGTGACCTAATCAGTGTCACATGACACAAGAGCGAATATATACACAGATCAAAAAATACAGACAATGTGTACAGGCACATCTGCAAAACATGTGGACCCATGTGACCACTACACATAGAAAAATAGATATGTACAATATATACAGAGCATATATACAAAAATTTACAATAGTTGCTAGTACCCCGGGGTAGACTAAACAATTGTGACAGACACACTGCAGTGATGTTACATGAATGAAAAACAGCTGTACAAACACTGGAGTATAGATGCCAATATTGAACTTATGTATTGGCGATCGGGTCATTACAGAAAGGGTCTGAGGTCAAAATCCTCATTGAGGCCTTTCGGGCTCTGTGTGTCCAAGGTGTAGATCCAAAATGCTTCACGTTGCAGCAGAAGTTTGTTAATGTCCCCCCCTCTGTTTCCCAGTTTTATGTGTTCAATGCCCAAGTAGCGCAGTGTGCTTATGTTGTGACGTTGGGCTGTGAAGTGTGCTGCGACCGGGCTTTTGGGATCATGATTGCGTATGTTAGACCGGTGTTCATAAAATCAAAATGAGCACACTGTCTTACCGCTTGTCGTCATTGTTGTCACCATCACATCCCAGTTTATACAGAATTAGGGCAGGGCATTTATTTAGGGGCGG
>OMNZ01094062.1:6216-23751 GCA_900303255.1 Lesueurigobius sanzi
AACACGAAAGCAAAAACGACAGCACAAAACCAAAAGTGACAACACGAAACCAAAAACGACAACACAACAGAAAACCAAAAGCGACAACACAAAACCAAAAACGACAACACAAAACCGAAAACGACAACACAAAACCGAAAACGACAACACAAAACCGAAAACGACAACACAAAACCAAAAGCGACAACACAACAGAAAACCAAAAGCGACAACACAAAACCAAAAACGACAACACAAAACCAAAAACGACAACACAAAACCAAAAACGACAACACAAAACCAAAAGTGACAACACGAAAGCAAAAAACGACAGCCGCGTTTGGTTTTGTGTCGTCGCTTTGGGTTTCGTGTTGTCGTTTTTTTCTTTCGTGTTGTCGCTTTGAGTTTTGTGTTGTCGTTTTTTGCTTTCGTGTTGTCGCTTTGGGTTTCGTGTTGTCGTTTTTTGCTTTCGTGTTGTCGCTTTTGCTTTCGTGTTGTCGCTTTTGCTTTTGGGCGTGACTTGCACTTCAGGGCCACCGTACTTTTCCGACGCCTGGATGCATCAGATGTTTGCCTACAATTCACCAAAACCTGTGAAAATCGCGTATGAAAACCACAACAGCAGCCGCTGGTGTAGGTCACATGACTCCCAACACACAGTAAGTGCAAACATAGGTCTTTTCTATAGTGAGAGTGAAAGCTGATGGTCTTTCAACTTCCGTTTGAAGTTGAGAGTGATTCATGTATGAGACTGTTACATAAGACATCTCACGGCCCCTGGGATCCTGCCTGTAAAATATGCCACTGTGACTCACTGGCAGTTACTATGGGCAGCATGTCTGATTGCTACTTCATATTGACGCATCGTATCAGTTACCGCACGATCATTCCCCGTCTCATATCTAAGGATTCTGTGGTTGGATGTGTGTCATGACAAGTGTTGTTTACACTGGTGGCCTCTGGAGGAATGGTGGGAATAGTGGTCTCCATTGATTTTGTGACATGTCTGTGGGAAAAGCTTTTAACTTCGGTCAGTCAAGTTGAGCAAAGCTTTTAATTTAAGCCTGCAAATCGCAGATGGACAAAATCAGTTTGGTTTTCTGTTTCCAAATGACTACAACGTATACCTTCTAATGTTTTACAGGTGTCAATATGTCTCATACCATTGTGTAAACCCCTCTTTTTATTCAGACACAATTATCTATCCATTTGAACAATTGCAACGATGTACTGTACATTTTTGATTTACTTTTCCTTAAACTAGACCTTATTTTTTAAAATAACAAGTATATTTGATTGATAGTTGTGGTCCAAACTCATTCCTAACTAGTGAGGAGTTTATAAGCAGATTTCGCAACTTGCAGGGTCACTTTATAGAGTTAATATCACAGAAATGCAACAACTGACAAAAAAATTGACAAAAATGCTTTATATTTAGATGCACATTATTATTTCCACAAATGTCTGAGTTTCATTCCACTATGGAGCATCACAGTCCCGCCCATCGCTGCTGCTGCAGGAAGTACAAATCCCATTCAAGTATTTGGTATTTTCTTGCTTGTAATATATCTGTGCTATGGCTAGCAGTTAGCGCATAGCTGAACGTTTATTGAGATTTTGAATGGGATTTTTACTTCCTGGAACCAGAAAGAGCCCAGATAAGGGCAGGACTATGATGCTCCATTAAAAAATCAGGTATAGTGCCTTTAATGCATACTAACATATAGCAAAACAAAATGCTTTTTGAAACATTTTCACAACTTGGCTTTGCTCATAAACAGTGTTGGGTAGCGGCACTCGTTAGGTTAGCTTGTTTCTCCTTTGGAAAAGTAGCTTGTTACGTCACTGCGCTAGTTAATTAGGAAAGTAACGGGTTGGAGTACTCATCCGTTTGCAATACTAAACATCTACTGTATATAAAGCCTGTATTTGGCGTAATGTTTTCCGACCATGTTTCCGGCGTGGAACTACCCGAGCCACTGTAGAAGCTAAACCACGCAAACAACTGCTTGGTGTCAGTAAATACAGAAATAATAAATCAGCTTCTCTGAGCTCTATTTATGTTTTTATACTGACAAACTACAGGAACACTCCACAATAAGGGATCAACAAGGCATCAACAAGCTAACATCCTTGATAGCAATGAAATAGCCGATGCTAGCGCCAGAGCTAAAGATGAACACATTTTGCAGAGAGTTTGTCAACAAATGTGCAGAGAAGCTCCGCTATTTTGAGAATCTGGGACCACCTCCCCCAGCCGGAAACAGGAAGTGCCGATGCGGAGAGGAGATGACCCGAACTAACCAGTTACTTTGTTGGAAAAGTAGCAAGTACTCACAAATCCTCAAGCAGCTAGATGTGCACAGTATGTGGCAAAACAACAAAACATTTGCTCTTTAATTAGGAACTTTCTGACCTCAGTTCTTCCATAGTCATTATCACTTCCTCACCACAAAACTCGCGGGACATTTCTCTCATTACAGCTTCAAAAACATATTTATTTTAGCAATGTCAAATCGCAATGTTTCTCTGTTTACTTTGAAGGACATACTTGTTAGTGCATTTCCGTGGGGCGGCGTGGATCTGCTGTACACGTTTCACTATTTAGAGACTAGATTGCGGTCAGAAAGGCTTTATTTCTTTGTGGGAAAGAGTCATGGAGGTGTGAATTAACTGCACTTTTGTGATTTAGTGAGGGCACAGAGGGTGACGGCAAAGCCACAAGTACAAACGTGGGAAGTGGGACCAAACGTGTCAAGAGTTTTTAATCAAAAGAAATGTCATCGGACGCGATCTTGCTCGGGCTAAATATAGCGGGTTCAATGGTGCCGCGCGTGGTTTATGGGCGATGAAAGAATGCATGTTGGAGTTGTGTTTTTGCTTTTCTCACAGAGATGGCTGAAATGGCAAGGAGGGAAGCAAAAGCCATCTATCATCTCTATACATTTTTGATAATTCCTGAGCATGGAAGGTTGTAACCCAGCCACAAGCCTATGGAGCATACCTGCATTATTTAGGCTCGGTGAGAAGCAGACCATGAATAGAAAATAACAAAATAAGAAATAGTTCTGTTCTTCAGTTTGTGCGGAGTATAAGATATTGCACTCTTTTTACTAGTTTGATCTATAACGAGAAAACTAGTATATTTTTAAAACACTACAGAGCGATATCAACAATAGGAGGAGGAGGGGAAGGAAGTTCAGCTTTCTGACAGCCTGCTGGTGGGAGCTGTCCTTCAGTCAGTCAGTCAGTCCTTGATTTTCTCTGCTCAGCGTCTTGTCATGCCGCTTGTAGTTTGTTGTTCAGTTAGGGTGCTTTTTAGTTTGCCAAAATGAGGCTGAAGATTGCAAAACAAAACAAAAACATTGACAAGAAATAATCCACTGCTTATACTTATGCTGGGTTCCTCAGGGGTGAGAACTCCGAGCTGGAGAAAGCTGTGTTTTGAAAGAATTGTAGTCTGGTGTGTTTTATTTATTTCTAACACAATGTGCCACAACAATATACGTTTTGGTTCAAACATTTCACTAGCAAGGACCACAACCGCAGATATAGTATGCAAGAGAATTCATTACGAGAATGCATGTACAAGTAGACGCAACAAAGACTTATAATATCAGGCTGTATTTGGGGCTTTCGCTGACAGACAATGAGTGAATATGAATTGTCCTTAGATCCTCCTTCTCGGCAAGAAAAAACTCCAAGAACCCAGTGGGAGAAATGATGCAACCTCGGGGAGATCACCGAGAACAAACAAAATGTTAGAGGGTGGGAGGGAGGGGCACTGAGACGAGAGGACGAGGAAAGAAAGGACGCTTATGTAGGGTGGCACCGGAAGGGGAGAGTGTGAGGTGTGATCCTGCTCCCGAACTTAAGATAACTGACATCCATCCATTCATTTTCTTCCACTTTGTCCGGGGCCAGGTCGCGGAGGCAACGGTCTGAGCACATCACCTTCATGATCCATTATCTTCGTTAGTTTAGAAATACAGCCATTTTTTGTCAGATTATACAGATATTTGGTTCCCTAAACTACTGTATGTTGGTTGAGCCTTTGAATTTTCCCGAGATTAAGATGACATAGACATGTAATGGATTGATAGTGTTATTGGGGCACTTTTACATAATCTGTAGTGGTAGTATTTGCAGAAGTAGCATTCATAGTGGTGGTCATATTTTCATTGGTAGTAGCAGTATCAGCAGTAGCAGTAGTAGCATTGATATTAATAATAGTAATGTGGTACAACCCAGTTTTTCTACCAACTATAAATCTACTTAAGGGCAAAACTACATTTTTCTTTCCAATTTTCAGGTTTTGGTCCAGTTTTCTCTCTGAACATATAAACCTTTACCTGGAAACAAATAAATTACCACACATTTACAAGAAGGAGTGTAATTATTGCACTGATTCAACGCTTCTCAGTAGAACTACATGGGGAATTGTAACTTCAATGACCAGTATCTCAAAAGGCATTTTTCTCACATTGTGGCGACAACATTTCCACTTTAGTAGCACCTATACAGACTTCAAACTTTCCAGTCTTTGACTTATATATTATTTAATTCCTTGCCTGATTCATTGAATTTTGAAACCCCAAACTACAAGGCAAAAGTTGACTCTTTACAAATGTATTCACTAATAAGTAGCAACTGTCCAAAATCCCCTCTGAACACATCTTTGTAACTAATATATGAACACATTTAAACCATAAATTTAAACCTGGATTTAAGATAAGATAGTTCTTTATTGGTCTCACAATGGAGAAATCCACTTCTTACAACAACTCTTAAGATAGTATCACACAGGGGGGGCAAAAAGAAGAGGTCATGACAGAATCTAAATCGTTACTTAGATTTTGTTGCTTAAAATGTAACCAATTTTGACAAAATATCTTATTTTTATGTGAAAAACATAAACTGACAGAAGTTAATTTGCAAAAACAGATAAGTGTAAGTGTTTGCTTATAAATTTCTCTTTGTGCTCTGTTTTAATGACCACATCTATTTTATTGAATCAGAAATACTGTATTAAGTCTCTTGTTATTGACCAAATTGATTCAACTTTACTTTTACTGTTGCCACCTGTAGAGAATGGTAAATATCTATAACAATGGACATATCTGCTTTTGCAAATGATCGCTTCACTTGTAACACAATACTCACTTTCATCTTGTCCTCATTTACCTGCCGTGTCTCACCTTCCAGTATCCATCACTCTTCCGTTGGCAGCGTCAGCATTGTTGTACCTGGTGTGACATTTGTTTTCGGTGGCGCGTGCGAGCCAACAGAAGCTAATCCGTGTGATGTGTTTAGCCCGAGTGAAGCCTGTAAATAGCCGGCCCCGTTTGTGCCAGAGGTCGCTGGGGCAGAATGGGAGGGTGAACTGTGCAGGTGGGTGCTGTCTGAACCGAAGGCCGGGCTTCATTAGCGCCACATAAAGCGGGGGGCCGTTAGCATGGCATTAGCATACTTTAATTGGCTGTAAATAAAATACAGCCGTAATGAGTTGTTTTTATGTGTTCCTCTGCCCCAGCGCTTCTGCCAATGTGGCGTGTGGACTGTTTCTGGTGATTGGGGGTCTTTGGTTTGTTAGTTCTTTGGATCTTAGTAGCCTATACAGACCAATCATTCATAGATAGGTGGCATAAATAATTGAGATGATGACTTTTTTGAGTATTTATGGATGTTATACCAATGCCCCCTATCAAAAAAAAAAACAAGCCTGGAGTAGCAGTGGGAGGTATAGTATGTACAAGAGAATATTGAAACTGTTATTTGGAAAATATGTAAATTTACAATATCGAGTATATCTTCAAAGTCAAGAAGTTAACAAAAATCTGCCAAAAATGTACATATTTCATGTGTAATCTTAAAAAAAAGCATAATAATGTTCTTTGTTCTGCAGTTTATTCAAGTTAATTATCCTTTTGATGACAGTGATCTAAATTAATACATTTACTAGCACATTTTGACATATTTCTATGGTTTGCAAAAATATGGTTTGATTATCGTTATCGAGACAGTCCCACGAAATATCGAGATTATCCCCCACCTCTAGCCTGGAACAGTATATTGTTTCTTCTTCGGCGGCTGAAGCGCTGCAAGGTTTATGTCCTGTTTTTTATCGCATCGTAGACGGAGCACAGAACTGCTCTCCCACACATTTTAAAGCTCATAAAACATCACAGATAAGTTTTATGTTCAAAGTGTGTTCTTCAGGGCACCATGCGTGTGCTAGTATGCAATTAGCTGAAAGTGAAGGCTTGTTTTTTGTTGCAGGTATTTTGGGGCAACTGGTCAGTATGTGGTCCAGGGTTTGTGATGGATCCCCGCATTTGCACAGTGTCTGCGAGACCCCAGCGCAGCATGGCGGCTCTGAAGTGTCCAGCATTTACTGTCAAAAATAAAAATGTATACAAATAAATTGATTAGGTTTCTGAAAATTGTATAATGCTTTACTTACAGGTGGTACTTGTGAAGCTGTTTGTGAAATACTCCATCCAAAGCTTTCAGGAAAACCATGACCCGCCCGGTGTGCTATGTGGGGTAGAGCAGTGGTTTCCAAAGTGGGGGTCGGGACCACAGAGCTGGGGTCCCAAGTTTATATACCCTGTGCATTTCATAGAATATGAATGATAACCTATATTTCACTCATGGTTTGTGGGTGTATGAAGCCATTTACTGTCAAAAAAGCCTGATTGTTTACGCTTTTCAACTAGAGAAACTTGCCAATTGTCCCTGATCAAAAGTTTACATATTGTGCATCTGGAAACAAACATCGATTTTGTCAGAGTCCTGTATTTCAGCTGAAGCGAGTTTTTCTTTTTTCTGGCAGTTGTTGAAGGTCATGTAAACGTTAGATCAGGGACATTTCAGTAGTTTCTGTTTCATTATGATTTCAAAAGAGGAAACTCAGTTTTTTGACAATAAATGGCTTCGCACAACCACTAACCATGAGTGAAAAAGAAGATTTTTGTGTTATCATTCAAGTTTGTATACTTTTGAGCACAACTGCAATTCTTCATTTAAAACAGCAAAGAGGCCAATTTACCCAGTGAACAAACATACAGTACACATCC
Source organism: Lesueurigobius sanzi (assembly GCA_900303255.1). NCBI lineage: Eukaryota > Metazoa > Chordata > Actinopteri > Gobiiformes > Gobiidae > Lesueurigobius > Lesueurigobius sanzi. The sequence goes on from OMNZ01094062.1 coordinate 13,275, forward strand.
AGATTATTTTGTTACTGTGTTGCTTATTACTGAATAGTTTTAATTTACTCAATACTTCAGGGTCCTAGATTGTTCGCATGGTATGTTTGGGGGTGCTGGTCTGAAAAGTCTGGGACACCATGAGGGCTGCCATAGGTGCAGTGTTGTGCAACATTACAAACAGGAGCGGAGCCGAGGTCCTTTCATTAGCCACGCTTCATAGTGTGAAGTGAACAGTGCTCAGAAGAAGATGATGGTGATTGGAGGCCATTTTCATAACCCTCTCCACGAACACATCATTGTTCTACTCAGTGCATTAGTTTAATAGGAGAGCGCTGTACAGTTATAGTGATGGCTCCGTGTTATTGAATGGCTTTGTGTAGCATACTTGTGGAGAGCGGCTGCTTTTTACCTCCAGTGGACGGTATACAAGTTCATGAAGGCAGCAGCATCACTGTCATAACAGAATAAAGTAGTTAAGTCCATTTATTAGGTCGCCACAGCTCGTCATCACTCTAAGCATGTTGACTTAAAAAATATATATACATTACCGTAATTTCCGGACTAAAACTTTTAGTCCGCAACTTTTATTACATGCTTTGAACACTATACTACACTACTACCTATACTACGATAGCCTACATACAAAACATTTTTTGTTGGGTCCGGCTTCAAGTGCGCTCAATAGTCCAAACATTACGGTAATTGGCTAAATGTAGATATACGCTCTCGTTTTGCTTGGATGAGTGTAAAGGCCTCATCCAAGCAAAACGAGAATTTCACCTATAAAAGTCATGAAATGGATATACATTGACATGAAATACAGTATATGCAGCATGGGATAACCTTGTTTGCTCAAATGTTGCTGTATAATTGAGCATGGGGCCTGTGTAAATGTGGTTGTAGATGTTGTACAGAGGACTGATAACTTATTATTAAATGTACATTATTTTACTATTATTCTGTAATGTACTGTGGCCCCTGTGTGACCCCTGCCCCTGGGACTACACATGGAAATGAGTCTTTGGCTACAATCCGGCATGTTTACATTCATGTCTGTTCATGAACGTGCACTGTCCCAATGAAATAAATACATACAAAATAGTATCAATCTAGAACAAACTGCTCAGTGGTTTCCATCCTTTTTTTACGCTATGAGCTACTTACAGTTGTGCTCATAAGTTTACATACCCTTCTAATCTTTTCATAGAATATGAATGATTACACAAAAATCTTGGTTAGTGGTTGTGCAAAGCATTTACTGTCAAAGAACTGAGTTTACTCTTTTGAAATAATAATGAAACAGAAACTACTCAAATGTCCCAAATCTAACGTTTACATGACCTTCAACGACTGCCAGGAAAACTGTTCAGGAGCAAAGAAAAACTCACTTCAGCTGAAACACAGGACTCTCTGACAAAATTGGACTCTCTGAAAAAACTGAGCTTTGCTTCAAGATGCAAACACAACTAAACAAACAAACTAAACAACTGACATTCTGCCAGGCTGTCAAAGACACACTATCTAGGCCTATAGGGCTACCAAGATAATAATTCAACATAATTAAAGAAAAATACTATAAATACTATATTTTATGCTATATTCACCTAAATATTTGGAGATATTTTGTTCAGAACAAAATGGCATCTAAAATGTGATTAGTGAAGTGTATGTAGAAATGTAGAAAGCCCTTGACTCTTTAAAAACACACTCTAAACTGCATATGACAGGTTCAAATCCTTTGATAAAGATTGTATCTTAACATTCACATAATCTAGTAATGACTTAATTAAAATGGATCTTTTCTGTGGAAATGATTAATCTTAGTTTTACATCAATAAAGCGTCAGTTTATTGAAGGAAAGATAGATAGAGGGGAAGTTCCTCAGAATATGGCAAGAATTGTTTCCCTCTACATACTGTATGTCATTTCCTGTGTCCATATCTTTTACACTCTATGCTCTGATTGTTGCTGGAGGAGGGAATTAAAAACATATCATTGTTTTTAGATTTACTTATTTATGTTATATCAAAATCCAGGCACAGATGGTCAATATATTTGTGTAAGGAAGTGAACAAGAAAAGTTGTTTGTGATACTGGGCTATACAAAAAAATGTAATTGATTGATTGAAAAAATGTCAAACAGTGGGTAAACAATCTTGAGTATAATCATTTTAACTAAGTTGTAATGAAAATGTTGTTGTATGTGCACATATTTGACAGCTGTGATCTCTGTATATGGCTGTGACCTCTGCTAAGGCGCTTACTGCATCGTTCACAGTTATGTGTCTGGTTGTGACATGAAGGGCATCTGTATTTTTTGAATCAGCCAAATCGCCATGCAACAAGTTTAGGAAGGAGTGACTGAAAAGAGAGCAGTCCAACAGAGGAGAAACAAAAAAATATATCCCATGCTCTAGTGTGTATGTCCACACACCTTGAATGTGCACAGGCGCTGTCACTATTCTCAGTGAGATGTTTGGCAGAACAACTGTGTGACAAATCTCAAGTGCCAAGCCAGTGCTGCATAATGCTTACTGTTTAACTTACGACTGATTAGATATTGATTTCACATTTGTTGTGGTCAATTTGTCCCCATCACTTCGGCCTGTGCATTTGGCGAGTGGCAGGTCTTTACAAACCCATAAAACACCCAAATATACTTTGAAATGAGTTCAATCAATCAGTTTCTTTGAACAGATGTTCAACACTGTTTGTATTTTTGACCTATCCCATGAACATTTATGCTCAATACAGACAAAACAGAAGCCCACAACAAAACAAAATCACAGAGCATGGGTCACACAATGAGGCAAGGAGCTTACCGTTAATATTCTAGAAAATACTCCATTTTTAAATAAGAATTCCTTTGCTTCATGAAATATAGATAGGAGCATGCAGCAGCTAGGTTTAATAAAAAGCCAAGTCTTCTAAGATCTTAAAATCTAGTGAAAAGTGTGTCCTATTTGCAAAAACAGATTGAATTTTTAGCAATATAGTTGTAGATATTTATTACTGTGCTCTACGGGGGACACCAGTGAAAGCGTCTTCATTTTTCTGATTCACTAAAATAGATCTAGACATAAAAAACACACCTGGACAAAGAAAATTACAAGCATATATATGTTGATTTTTGTCAATGGCACTTACTATCTGTTTTTGAACATGAACTTCAGTTACAACATGTTCATAAATGATTAAGGGGAGACTCTGCAGGCAAAAGTAAATGTTTTTCAATTTCCAGATTTGAGCCAGTGTGCTCTCTTAACATATGAACTTTCACCTGGACCCAATAAATTGCCAAATCATCACAGTGAGTGAATTATTCAACGTTTCTCCATAGACTTAAAAGGGAAATCATAACTTCAAGGGCCATTCTCTCAAAATGTATTTTTCTTACACCTTTGCAAGAACATCTCCACTTACAGTTGTATACCCTTTTAATATTTTGGTGATTTTTCATAGAATCTGGCCATTTTTTTCCATTCATGGTTAGTGGTTGTGCAAAGCCATTTAACTAAGAACTGAGTTTACTCTTTTGTTTCCAGAAACTACTCAAATGTCCCTGATCTAACGTTTACATGACCTTCGACAACTGCCAGGAAATTTGTTCAGGAGCAAAGAAAAACTCACTTCAGCTGAAATACAGGACTCTCTGACAAAATTGAACTCTCTAAAACAAAATGTTTGTTTCCAGATTTGGCTAGTTTCTAGTTGAAAAGTGTAAACAAACAGGTTTTTTCACGCAACCACTAACCTGCCATTCTGTGAGGGTATGTAATGTTTTGGCCACAATATGTAGTACCTACAGCCACCAAACCTTCCAGTCTTAATGATATTGGGAAGGTTTTTTTCAGGGCAACGTTCCAATATCTGTTTATTGAGTTTTGAACCCCCCAAAACACAGCAAAATTAGAATTTTTACAGATTTCTTTTTCGACTAATAACTAGTTCTTTCAAAAACTAAACAAGTGATTGTCTGAACTTGTCTTTGTGTCCAATTTTTCAACAAAATAATCCCTCAATTAAAAAACCTGGCTCTATCTATTATTCAGATTTTGTCACTTAAAATATTATTTTGGAAATTTTGACACATAAAACTCTATAATTACTTCTGCCAGTAATCTACAAGAAAAGTTTCAAATTGATATGATAAAGTTGTCCCCCCCTATTCGCCTGCAGTATCTCGCCTTAAAAATCCATGTTGAATATGACACCAAGCTTTACTATTACTACAAAAGCACAATGAACCACTGTTTGTTTACATACTTTTAATACCACTATAAACTGTAGCCTCAATGCTAGCCTCTTTTTCTGCTTTGAACACTGTGCTCTCTTCCCGCGGTTGCATCCTCATTTGTTTAAAAAAATAAATAAATAAAAAATAGAAGATGGAAATTTGTGGAAAAACAAGCAGGAGCCGTACAGAGGCATTAGCCCGGCCCCGGTGGACCTCAGGTACGGAATTAGCTCTCGTGCTCAGATGTGCCTGCAGTGGAGAACACATGGCTCACGCTTTGATCTGCCACTCTTTGGAGCATTTCCATATCCAGCCAGCGCCTCTGTGAGATGAATAAAGATCGTTTCACTGCAGTAAACACAGAGCCGCATTTAATACAGTGTATCGCTGCTTTATTAGCTGCTTCATATTTGTCCACGGTCATGATGGAAGAAACCTGTCTCCCTCACTCATTTGTGAAAACAGAAGATAGCTGTAAGGCAAATGGGTCTAAACTAATCTAAACAGGACATTAATAGGAATGCATCTGTAAAACAAATAAGTGACTAAAAAGGGCAGGAAGAGCTTTTAGAAGACCTATAGCTTCATATTTAGTTTAGTTTAGCTTAGCTTAGCTTAGCTTATTGTTAGGATCACCATTAACTGTGCTTTACAGCCAGCTAGTCTTCCTGGGGTCCTTGTTAAAAGCATACATGTACAGCATATTGCCAATATGACAGATAACATAAATATAAGTACATACATATAAATACAGTTCAGTTATTGACCAGCCGCTCCTGGAGCTAAAAATATCCAATATGCTAACTTAGCAATTAACGCAAGCTCGCAAAAATAACCAAATCTATTCCCATATCCCCACGATAGCTGTAGTGAGGCTACCGCAAAATGAGGCCAGTCTAGTTAAAATAATAAGTAACATTCATTATATACAAATACAACACAGGCACTGAGTAACATTTGGCTATGAACAGTGTGTACAATGTGGACATAAATGAACAAAGTGAGGCCCAAAAAGCTAATAAAATAGTTTCACTTTAATTGTATAATTCTGATCAATCTTCTCTTAAAAGTATTGACTAACTATTAATCACTCCTGTAAATGGAAATGAGAACTAATCACTTTAACCCAGCTACAAGATGTATGTTTGAAGAAAATGCCTTGTAGTCGTATCGGTACTCGGTATCGGCAAGTACTCAAATCAAAGTACTTGTACTCGTATCTGTTTGAGAAAAAGTGGTATCGGTGCATCCCTACATGTGATGAAAGTAAACTTTCTCTTTGATTGACGCCATGAGCACAGAATGGCTCAGAACCGATTCAGTATTCGATTATCAGCTTTAAGAATGAGTTTGAAGAAGAAGAAAAGAGTTTGGAGGTTTTGAACGATTGCGAAATTGTGCCCAAGAAGTACAAAACAAAGCGCTGCTGAACTGAGGAAGAAGTCAACACGAAACGCCCAAAGCAAACAGGAGTAATTCAAAACTCTGTGAACGTTGTGGAATGAATACTCAATGTTTTAGACGAGGGAACAACAATAGAACATGGGTAAAAGATCAAAAAAGTCAATTTTGCATGATATGAATCTATTTTTGTGTCGCCCAATATCACAACAGGAGTCATCTCAAAGGGCGTCTCCTTTAACTAACTTTAGGCAATGAATTATCTGTATTTCCTTGTAATATTGTTCTAAACCTGTTAACAACTTCGCATATGAAAACTTGAGATGCCCATTAGTATTTGAGTGAGATTGTTTTTTCGCCAAATTGATGATGGCTACACTTGAGAGTATTTCCAAAGCTTTGTGGGCTGTTCCCAGTCAGTAGTGGTCAGCGTGTGTGAAAGTGGCCCAGCTAAAGAGCAGTAGTGGTGGCATATGGATGCTCACTTTGCTGGTAGAAGCTAATGGGTTGGACTCAGATATTTCAGGTTAGTGTAACACTACCATCGTAGGAAAAGATCCTTCATCCTTCACTCTGTAGTTGAAGTGCAGGACGTTTCGCTCTTCATCCAAAGAACTTCGTCAGCAAATGAGACAAATTGTTAAGGAGCAGGGATTAGGTGTGAATCGGCCAAGATGTTTTTCCAACCTTTAGATCCAAGAGAGGTGGGACTTGGAGGTCAACTCCTCCTACTGGTTTCTTCTTAATAGGCTCACAAGCATGTCAATTCGACTCATTTGCTGACAAAGTTCTTTGGATAAAGAGCTAAACGTCCTACACTTCAACTTCAGAGGACAGATGAAGACTGAAGAATCTTTTCCTATGATCATGTAATATATTTATCTAAAAGACAAAACATTAGCCTTTTAACTGGTACTAGATGTCTTGACATACAACTAAACCTATATATAATTAAGTATTTGCTTGTAAATATGTATTCATAGTATCCATGAGTCCATTATTAGTTCCTGGTTTGCCTTATTGTAAAGTTTTACCTGTTCCTCATTTGTTTTCATAGTTTTCAGTGACATCACTCTGGATTCCCCTGCCTTCCAGCTCTGACCTCAGGTGCTGTCATTTAAATGTGCCCTTGACAAGGACATTCAGACATGATGCCAAACATGTGGAAAGAAAATTAAACTAAAATGAAAACAGGACACACAGTATCAATATCAATGCTTTGAGTTCATTCTCTGCTAATCCCCTGACCATCCAACGGCCCAATGGTTCCACACCCATCTCGCACACTGTCTAAAATAGCCCCGAATAGCAGAATGAAGATTTAATGTGCTGGGGTCTGGCGCTATAGTGTGGCAGGATGGCACCTAATGGACCCTAATGCAGTCGGGGAGAGCTCGCTGTCAAAACATGGCGTCTATTTCTCGGCGCCCGCGACACAAGAACGCTATCAGCCTTGCCCCGCTCCACCATCCCCTTTTTCTGCTCGCCTTCTTTATTATTTCATTCAGAGGTGCCTGCGCCGGCTACAGCCTCGCCAAGAGCTCGCGGCGCACTCAAGGTTACTTTCTTTATATCGCCGAATCATCTTTGTATCCGACTCCATGGTTACGGGACAATCTGTGCTGCCTTTGACGGCTTGGAAACGCGCCATCGGAAGCGCTCGTGTGTTTCGATGACGCACGTGCCGGCGCTCTTGTTGACCACCTTTGTCCTCGCCTTGTTTGTTAAATGACAGACTTGCATTATTTATGAAACCAATTAAAATGTTAAAATGCTGGGGGTCTGTCCTTTGACACAATGTGAAAGCAATTACTGAAGTGGCCCCGTCTTTATCGCACTTATCCATTATAAGAAGAATGGATTCGTGGAGGACGTGGGGCCTGGACACGAGGAACTAAATTCAATGCCTCCAATAATTACAATTTCTCTTGATGAAAATACAGTTTACTCCGGCTTTTGCCCTCAGAGAATTTGGAAATAATCGCACGACAAATGAAACCAAATCAAGTTGTTTTGTGTAGTCTAGGGCAGCCATTCCCAAACTTGAGGGTCTCGTGGCCCCTTATTCAAATCAGAAACTCTCTCGGGGCCCGCCAATGTTAAGAATTCACGGTATTTCAAAGAAAATGTCACGGTTTTCACTCGTGCATTATAAACTTAATTTATTTTGATGTGACTTCTTCTTCCTTCCTTCCTTCCTTCCTCGTCTTCCTTCCTTCTTCCTTCTTCTTCGTTCTTTTTTCTTCCTCCTCCTCTGTCTTCCTTCCTCCCTTCCTTCTCATCCTTATTTTTCCTTCCTTCCTTCCTTCCTTCCTTCCTTCCTTCCTTCCTTCCTTCCTTCCTTCCTTCCTTCCCATCCTTCTTTTTCCTTCCTTCCTCCTCCATAAATCTAATACATTGGTAATAAACTCAATTTATTTTGATGTGACTGATTTGTGGACAACATCTGGAGGTCCCCCTGCAGTGCCTTTGAGGGCCCCCAGGGGGCCCCAGACCCCACATTGGGAACCAGTGGTCTAGGGTGACCAGACTTTCCAAATTATAAACTGGGACACAAATTTGAAATCTTTAAAGTATTTTTTCCCAAGCTGGCTGTTAAAGGTCCTGTATTTGATACTTTCCCTATAGTCTTAGAAATGGTTGAGCTCCTTCAGTAAATTGTAGAAGTAGATATATTTGTGAAAGCTTTTTATCACTCAAGAACTAGCAGCCAAATGTTTGTCTTTGTTAGTGTTATTACTACAAAATTTACAAACAATGAAAGTTAGATATAGAACCTTTAATGTCTAATGTTAATCTCATGCAACAATTAGTAGAGATTTTTAATTTGTTTGTACTTTGTAATTGGCATGTACATGGTCTAAAGACATTGATTTTCAAGCAAAATGTGTTGCTTCTGGTTCTAAATTGGGAAAAAACTGGGACACCTGGGACCGATCTGGTGTGAAACTGGAACAAAACACATGATTTTAGACAAAGTCATGGGGACATGGGACAAAGGCCTTAAAACTGGGACATCTGGTCACTCTTGTATAATCCAATAACACAACAGCAGGTTCCTCCCGATTATCACTAAATTGATAAATAGGAGCAGTTTTGAAATCAACAAAAACACATATATCTTGCCTGAAAGGGACTTGAGGAGTCACTATCCCCTGCTTCATGAGAGCAAAGAGCTTTGTTTGGCTGATTTGGCACTTTAGCGTCTTAGAGATAGATTGCAGTTGTACCATTTATGGCTTCCAAGTGAGGAGTAGGATTTTAAATTAAATTAAACAAACTTAACAGGAAGCCTTTGGAGAACACAGGAGTAATGTGCTCGCCTCTGTTTATAATCTGCTAATAATGGCGCAGCAGTATAACACCAGGGCCGTCTGCTTATTGCTGTTGGTGATACATGGAGCTAGTCTCAGCAACTATGGGCACTAGAGTTGTTTCTAGTAGTAGTACGAGCACGTGTAATTTGACTGGTTTATTGATTGATTTGATGCAAAACATACATTCAAACATAATACGAGAAATCACCACATGCTTCTGAACCATTTTGGAGAAAATGATGTCTAATTGTGTCAAATTATGAGTTTTTGTTCCTGTCTTGTTCTTTTTGTCATTCGATTTTTGCACAATCAATCGCTCAATGTTGAAAATGTTCAGGGTTTTTCACAGTGCACAATTTCAAAGAGGCATGAAGGTTTTTGAGCATTTCATAAAAAAGTTCATACTAGTCTTCTTTGTACAAAATATATTACGATGTTTTTCTTAAAAGACAGGGTTTTCGTTACAGTTTTTTTGAGCAGACGGAGTACATTGTTTTATAGGGTCTGTATTGTGCAAAATGTACTTTTTTTAAGTTCATGTATCAAGGTTAAAGGGATAAAGTACAAAATGACCAGAATCCTTTCAGGGTGTCGCCAGATCATATGGAAGGCATGTTTTCTATGAATGGAAAACATGATCTGTGGGGGTCGTGACTCGCAAACAACAGCAGTTCTTATTGTATATTTGGGGTTGCAACAAACAAAAAAGGCATTACAAGTATTACAAGAAGCACAGACATTTAGAACGACTGTCTAAACTACACTGCACATAAAAAGCCCCCATGGAGAGATTAAAACTGCTATTTCTGTATGATTACATAACATGCATATATTTTGACAACAAGTGGACAAAGATAGCTGTCCAAAAGATTGGTATACTGGTTTCCACTGCTTTATATTTTAATATACGTTCTACTTTTAACATGTACTACACAAATCCTGTTTATCCCAACTTAAAAGAAATACTACTCTCCCCATGTCTGCATCACATCATCTGCCTTCCAGAAATGAGCATTCTTACAATGACACCATTATAGCTCATGGGCAGTTTCCTTCATAATACTATCGTGTGACACAATAGTATTATGAAGGAAAGGCTCCCGCCTCCTGGTCTCCTGACGAAGACCAGGAGGCGGAGCATATTACACCGGTTTTAGAATCACTGCATTGGCTCCCCGTATGTTTCAGGATCGATTTTAAGGTTCTTCTAATGGTTTTTAAGTGTCTTAATGGTCTTGGCCCTTCTTATCTCTCAGATATGCTTTTACCCTATGAACCTTCGCGGCCCCTGCGCTCCTCCGGCAGCCGGCTCTTAGTCATTCCCAAAGTCAGGACACACACTCACGGCGAGGCGTCTTTCCATTACACTGGCCCTCGCCTTTGGAACGGCCTGCCGGAGGAGCTCAGGGGCCCCTGGAACAGCCTGCCGGAGGAGCTCAGGGCCGCAGAGAACATTCATGTTTTTAAGAGCAGGCTCAAGACCCACCTGTTTAGTTTAGCTTTTAATTAATAATGATCATTTTAGACATATTTATTATTT